>DWCF01000805.1:0-38303 GCA_018230265.1 Delias oraia
ACATATAGTTTTAATTGCTGATTTTTCAATTGCAAGTTTTTGATTAAAAATTATCAACATATTAAATGCAGTAGTCAAAATTTTGTTTGAAAAGTCAGCTTATACAATTCTAGTATTTGAAATACGTTTATATATTCTAAGGGTTGCGAATTCTACCATTTTTAAATAATATATCCTGTTTCTTCGTTTTCCCTATATTTCCTCCACTATTCAGTTTTAATTTTATTTCAAGATTTTTAAATATCTCTACTATAGTAATATTTGTTAAACACTACTTAAATATTTTACTACTAAAGGGTAAGTAATATTATTTGAATATGCGCTTAGTTTCAAGGTCTAAATATTATTAAGTATTTATGTTAATCATAAACCTGTACAACATAAATGCCGGCCGAAGATATAATTTTTAAATTCCTAATATAACTAAATTGTAGTATGAATGATGCCAACAATAAATTTAGGAGAAATAAGTTCTGAAAAATTATACACAGTTTAAACAAGAAAATCTTTGATATTATTTTGGATTATTATTCATTAATATTAAAATGTATCCTAAAATAATACTACACATTATAATTAATAGTTTTTAATCAATTGATTGTTTTTAAAATTCATTTTCACAATAAAGTAACTTTAAGCAAAGCAGAAAGGAAAAATGTGCGTTTGTTAACATGTTTTAGTGTTTTGTATCAGCCATAACTATTATTATTCGATACAAAATTAGAATTTCATGCCATATATTGTAAGGTCTGTTCGGCACTCTTGTCTCTCTATCAGTTCTGTCACTTTAAAGTGCACGATAAGTCTTCGAAGTCCTGTACTTCTTTAGCTGTACCCGACCGGTTTGTACTTTAAAACAAAATGAATGCAGTGCTGAGATAACTTACTTACGCAATTTACCATCGTTTTAGTAAACATTTTAATACATAACACCTACATATTTAAGTATTTAGATATATATAGACACGTATATTGTGCATTGATATGAAGTGCAAATCCACAACACACCAGACTAAACACTAAAGCTTTATTGTTAAAGTTTCAATTAATAAACGGCGTGAACTTATCATACTTTAATTGAATACACAAACAAGGGTATTTGCAGTAGCCTAATCTTAGGCGACAGTATGCTAGTGCCGACGGGGTTTATGTGCTTGATTTATACGCACGTACTTACATACAAAAGCGTTCATACTAGTGGGTGGACACGGCGGCTACGAATTACACCCAAGTAGTACAAACGGCCTAAAAGCGAAATCTAAGAATCTTCTAAGCTAGGGATGCCCGACGGCGCCGCGTAAAGTGAAGAGGGACGCCGTGAGACCATGCTCAATTGTCTCGCTCAAAAGCCCGCGAGTAACTGCAAGGGCCTTATGCCAACAGGATTAAACATTTAAAAAAAAACATGTTCTATAATTATACGAAAGCATAAATATTATTTGTACCGAGTAACCCCACTAATTATAATTTAAAATTGTAGATATTTTAATTTTTTTATGCGTAACTTAATTAATATTATTGTAGGTACCTATTTTTTATTACTGTATTTTTGGCAAATAGCTAGGGTGACGTAATAAAATACTAAATTTGTAAGTGCGCCGCGGATTGAAAGAGTTTGGGAATCTGACCTAACCTAATATTGAGTTTGTGCAATGAATAAGGTGAAATGTTGGCTTTTTTATATCAAACTAATAGTATCGAAATAATATTCATTCTATTCTTATAAAGAATCGAAAAGATTAAAATAAACATATAGTGGCAGTGAGTTGCCGATATAAAAAGGAATACATATATTACAATATATAGTATAATTTAATATAATAATATTATTTCAGTTGTGAATTTTATATGAGCTACATTTTTGAGATTTTTATATGATTGATGTTGAAAGTTTCAGATAATAGCTTAGGTTAACGAATAAATAATATAAAATAAAGAGTTGTGCAACCTTCGTAAACGAATAATACTATTTGGTTTATATTGTACATTGATACGCTTGCTAAGCAAAGTGCGATTGTAAATTGGGTACATGTTAACGCTTGGGTAACATTGCACACGCTTGTTGCCGAGAAACCAGCGGTCCATCCTTAGCGGTCAGAACAGGAGAGGCTGAGTTAGCATCATATCATAGAGTATCATCCTATTACTATGTAGAAACGGACTCCCCATATCTCTCTCGCCTTCCAGTCCGTGTTAAGCCGTCAAGGCCGTATGGCCACACAGGGAGTTAATTCATCCAAATGAAAAAACTTGTTGCCGATGCGGGCAGTTTTGAACACAGATCAAAGGCATCTTCGGAACACACTTACGAACGCAATAGTGTAAATGTCAAGCTTGGAGCTTGTACGTAGTCTGCAGAGTAATTTAACCATAAAAAGCGTCTACGTGCCATATAAACAGTCAACTTTCGTCAAATTATTACACATTATATAATATATGGAATGTGTTTCCAAGTTTTGATATATATTAAAAATTAGAATCTAATTGATTCTATAACATTTCAACAATATATACTTAAATATTAAGATGCGATCTAAGAGTAGCATTTACAACAATCAACAATGCAACGCACAAATCTTCTTCACAAGTCATCATTAAATGCATGCTTTGCTAATGTAATAACTTTTCAGACAGTTAAAAACTAATATATCGATTCAGGTCTGAGTTTCGCATTCAAAATCCTACCGCGCTAACAAAAATGGCAAGAAAAGCCATCCGAACTTATTTTGGCCAAAAATAGCGTTGAACTACGGAATATTGCTAAAATGCTCAAATTACAAAACCTATAAATTGATAATATGTATTATTTATCTTATTTTAAGGAACATTTCATCTACCTATGACGCGGATTAGCCATTTGTAGCCAGTAGTAGTTACTGTCATACATTTTGGGGTCTATTGGTTAAACTACAGGCTTCACTCGTAGGCCTGTCATATAGAGTACATGTTGCATCTTAAGGTTTGTTCTTGAAAAGTTCTTCAACAACAGACGGATCAGCAAGGGTCGATGTGTCGCCGATGTCAGAATCGCCGACCGCAATCTTTCTTAATATGCGTCTCATAATTTTGCCGGACCTAGTCTTCGGTAGGCCAGGAGCGAATTGAATTACATCTGGTGCTGCGAAGGCGCCGATTCTAGCGCGCACGTGCTTTTTCAACGCATCGACGATGGAGGGATCGCTTTGAACGCCCTCGATTAGAATGACGAAGCAGTGAAGAGCTTCGCCCTTTTGAGGATGCGGGCGAGATACAACAGCTGCCTCGGAAACCCGGGAGTCTTCGGTCAGGACACTTTCCACTTCAGCTGTGGACATGAGGTGGCCAGAAACGTTGAGCATGTCATCGATCCTGCCCGTTACCCACAAGAAGTTGTCTTCATCGCGTCTTGCACCTGGAAATAACCTGCTTTATTAGGTTTAATTTTGGCGCAACTTAGATTCATAAAAATAACACCATATGCAGAAAACAGCATCGGTTATTTCAAGTATATCTAAAAAATTTATTAGTGCTTTTACATATTTATTTATTAAAACGACGGCAGGTCGTAGTTTTACTCTTTTATTTTTAAAGCTTATCAACAAAAACAAAACACTATCGTAATAAAATTGAATATTAGATTGGTATAACATGTTTAGCGAATGAAATTCATTTGAATTTCGAATGCCGTGCCAATCCAAACACAAATGTGAAAATGAAATAATCTCAATCTTTATAGATCTTACTTTTCTAAAGAGACAAATTTAAAAATTAAAATAGTAAACCCATTTATACCGTCTCCAGTACAGTAATATCCGGGAAACTTGGAGAAATAGACGCTTTGGTAGCGGTCGTGATTGCCAAAGAGAGTTCTCATGATACTCGGCCAAGGCCGGGAGAATACCAAGTAGCCTTCACCGGGACCTTCGATGACCTTGCCGTTTTCATCTAAAATTGTAGGCTCCACACCAAAGAATGGAAATCCCTGAAAAAGATAATATACGTTTAAGCATGGTGTCACCCCGGAACGAAATTTTGACTAAATTTATAAGGGTACATACAGCAGCGCCAGGTTTCATGGGAGTGGCTCCAGGTAGACTTGTCAATACGTGACCTCCAGTTTCAGTTTGCCAGAAAGTATCCACAATGGAACAGCGACCACCGCCTACGAGATTGTAGTACCAATGCCACGCCTCTGGATTTATAGGCTCTCCTACGCTGCCCAACACTCGCAAAGACTTCAAGTCATGCCTGAAAGTGAAATTTTTTACCCATGTAATGACACGATATTTCATCATTAAAAAATTTTCCGTGCTTCGCTCGTTTGTAAAGTTTACCATGCAACTTGATAGGGTGGGTATGAGAATGGCGAATTGAATATCATTAAGTGTATTTTATTAATATTAAAACCTATAGAGATATATATATATATATATATATATATATATATATATAGATAAAGCACTAAAGCTATGATCGAGGAGGCGATAGTGGTTCATATTTAATGTCATTTCTTTGTATTTGCTGAGAAGTGATTGATTGTTTATTTTGATAATCCTCAATAATAGACATTGTACCTATGTTCTTATTAAACAACCTAACTTGAACCTAACCTAAATAGAAAACAAGTTGTTGGGATTACAAAAACTAGAGATGCAAGTTATAAAATGGGCGATGTCCCTACAAGAACTGAAACGCCAGTTTTCAGCGCCGTCTATACACACAAAAAACAAGAAAAACTTTCTTTTTTAACAGAAAACAGTAACAAAAACAAATAAAGAATTGAAAAGTAATTAAATTTATATCAATATTAATTTAATTATTAATTAATTAATAATTGAATTAGAAGAACCACACGTAATCAGTCAGTCCCTTAACTATTGCTCCGAACCGACCAGAGGCGTTCTTTCTGAAGCCTTTTGAACGTAAAATCGTTTATTAAAATGGTTTTTACGTAATTCAAGTCACATTGGGAGATTAATACCTTAAATATTTATGAAAAATATATGCATAATATAGCCTTAATTTCAATCAACTATAATTTATTGAGAGAAAGCGTCATCTCTTTTCAAGTATCGCCTAAAAAAGTCAAATAACCATGATTTGCCAACTAATCTAACAACTATACAGTCAGTTTAGAGACTATCTGTAATAGGAACCTACAAGTTACATTGATTTTTATATAATAATCATAACAAACCTAATTTGATAAATAAATTCTTTGAATCGCCCAAATTCTAAGAGATTCAGCGATGTAAGAAAGTGAAAATAATATCGATAAATGACTTACTTAGTAACGTAGTCCTCTCCAAACTTCATCAGCGATCTAATGGCAGTTGGGGCTGTGTACATTTGAGTCACCTTGTATTTCTCAACAATCTCCCAGTACCGATCGTTTTCTGGATAAAATGGCGTGCCTTCGAACTAAAAATTCATAAAAGTTAATACAACCCCTTTCATCGCGTCTTTTTTAGAATATATTTATCATTCATCCTAGGCAAATGAGCAGAAGGCTCACTTAGAATAAAACCCACAATACACACCCCCAATCCCTTTCAGGAATAGTTATATTTTATTTTAGAAAAGCCCAAGGTGGTGCGCATAATTTTTAAACACGCTCAGTTGTGGAAGTTCTCGTAACTGATAACGGTTCTTAAATTCGATGATTTTTGGCGAATTTAAATTTTGCTATCGAGTTGTTAATATACATTTGAAAATTCAATTGCTTTATCAGTTTATGATAACGATGTTCATCTTCTGTTAGCAAATATAAAATCAAACTGCTTAGTTAAATTAAAAAAAAAATGGTTTCAACAATTTAAACTCTTGTTCAATTCAGTCATACTTTTTTTAATACTACATTGTTAACGCATAAAACAATATAACAATCGTGTAATATTTGATATTCATTACGTAAATATTATGAACATTTGTAAAATATACAGGCGCCGGCCGAATAACTTTTGTAAGATATAATTTGGCCGACTTATGAAAGCATGTGTAAAAATAATGAAATTCCGTTAGAAAAAGAACGAAGAAACAAAGTGAAAGTACCAATCACAATTCAGGTTTCTTAAATCAAACCCTGTCTTATACAGGCAAGTATAAATCTACAGATGCCAATAATACATAGTTATATATGACAAATGTTAGTATGTACCTTAATAGTTAATATCAACACATGACAGAGAACAGATAAGAAATCGCATGGAATTCAAAGATGTTCTCATAAAACAGTTCAAACACTGAACTTGATAGATATCGGCCCGTCAAGGTAACACATCTGAACTACATAAATATTTTTATATAAGTATTTAAAATAAAATAAATTGAAAACTTTTAGTCATTTCTTTAACGATTACTTTAAATTAGTAGAAAATAAAATTTCATAATGAGTAAGGCAAGTACCGATATCTGGTTTTGATCTTATGTGGCCTTAGACACATGTTACTTGATATACAACAATTTTTATTTTTATAGTGTGTGGGCAACGAAGCAGGCAGGTATCCTCTACGGTAACAGATCTCCGTAGCGGAATATCGTGCCATAATCGGCGCACGGCGAAAAACATGATTCAGCAAAACACAGTACAAGTATTGTTTGATGCTGGAGTTCTGTGAGTCCGTGGTAGACGGACGAGCCGGACTAAATAGTGTGTCAGTATATGCTTCAGTATGGCTCTCTCAATATGACAATGTTAAGACACTCGGCCGATCACTGTCAAGCCCGTCCAAAGCCCGAAAAGACAAATTTAATTGTAAATTTTGAATTCAGATTGTGCCCGATAGCTCTCATTTAGTGGTTGGTTATGAGACCACTAAGCTACAAGGTAATAATTCTGAATTGTGTTTGCTAACTGCCAGTCTAGAAAGATTGCTAAAAATACTCGCAATCCTAAACATTAAAATCAAAAGTTAAAACATAATCAGTTTTTCTTTCTCGGATATTAAATCCAAAATTGCTAAAACACTTATTGAGCACCGCATGATGTAGACGCATCAGCAAAAAAATCTTACCATAACAGAAGTAGCACCGTTGGCAAGAGGCGCGTAAACAACATAGGTGTGTCCAGTAATCCAGCCGACGTCAGCAGTACACCAGTAGATATCATTTTCCTGGTAGTCGAATACGTATTTAAAAGTAGTCGATGCGTAAAGTAGGTAGCCAGCCGTTGTATGCAAAACTCCTTTCGGTTTTCCCGTTGAACCACTGAAAATATTTATTATAAAGTGACCATTTATTTAACTCAAAACGGGGCATATTTTAAAACCTCAGGTAGCTGGCTAGTAGTGGCTAACAATGAAAATAATCACAGCCTTTTAATTTTCTTTACTTAGAATAAGAGTTACTAAAGAGAATGAATATTCACGATACGTATTATTTTTATATTAATTTACAATTATGTTTATAATTAATATGAAACAAGTAGTGAAAGATAAAAATCAATTACCAAGAACTTCAATTGTTTATACAACATGCGACTAGGCCATTGTTACGACTACGCCTTTATTCTATTAAGTTTATCTTTTTTCATGCCATTGCTTTTCGTGGAAATTTTAAAAATCTACTATAATTTTATGTACTTTGGAAGTGTCAAAGTGTAAGGTATTTACAAACCAATACAACAGTTAAAAAGATCGCCTATCTCTAAAAGGCTAACAACCCACCCCTAGCCCAGCACGAGATGCGAGATGATATTTTTGCTCACGATTTTCATTAATGAATCTATGTATTTCTAAGTCCAATCCAATACTATAATAATTACGACAATATTATTAAGTATAATAAATAAAGATATTACCTTGTGTACAGCATAAATAGAGGATCTTCCGCATCCATCCACTCGGGTGGGCAACGGTTAGTCTGTGCTTCTGTTAAGTCATGCCACCATACATCAATGTTGTCATTCCATTCATACTAAAAAAAACTTTCTTTAATTTCGTTTAAGAGACGAGTTACTTACTAAAACAAAGGAGCAGGTGGGTCTTCCATGGTTAGAGAACACCGCCGCCCATGAAAAACAAGGCCACAGTCCGCGCATTGGTTTTTTGGAATTGATATTGTACAATGTGTTCTTCACGATAAATATAGAATAATTAAATATAAAATATAAGAAAACTTAAAATCTGAACTACACCTACGTAAAACATCGTAAGAGCTATAATATTTTAAGTCATACAAAAACTTACCAAAGATTTAATATCTCCTAACTTAGCACAAGGCCGTGCCTTGGCAAGATGCGAGACCACAATACACATCTCCACAGAATGGTTGTGTTTCATCTTTGCCTTATCCAATGCCTCGTCACAGGTTTTCTTCAGTATAAGAAGTTTTTCACCCCTCCACGCACCATCTGATGTCACAAGGACTTTAGCCTTGCAATCCGACATTCGTTCGGCTAAAGAATCCGACGAAAAACCTGCAAACTAAACATAAAAATAAATGATACATCTTGACGATATTAAACAGATGAATTGTCGCGACGTAAGAACGCGATACTTACGACGACAGAGTGAATGGCCCCGATCCTAGCACAGGCCAACATGCAGACGACTGTCTCCAAGATCATGGGCATGTAAATAGCGACTCTGTCGCCTTTTTGGATCCCGCGAGACCTTAATCCATTCGCGAACTGACAGACAAGGTCCTTGAGTTTCCTATATGTTATGCGGCTGTAATCGTCCGTGTGGTTTCCTTCCCTAAAGTTTGAAGGTACATGTATTTTAGTCAACTTTATACGAAGAAGTGCACAAAACAAATTATTTTTTAGAAATAGAATATTTATTATAAAATTTATAGAATTAAATATAGAATTTTATTATTTTATTCTATAGAATATTCTTTTCTTTAGAATTATTTCTTTAAAAATACTACAATTTTAATAACACATTTGTAATTATTTTACTTTTTTTTTGATGGACGCGATAAAAAGAGATCCGAGCTTTGGTTGCGTTGTCGAATTATTACGCCACCTTCGATCGAATCGGCGCGCAAAGTTGTAAGCCTCCGGTATCCTCACTGACTCAGCAAAACATTCTACAAGTACCACTTCATACTAGTATTCTGTGAGGCCACTGAAGTATCATTAGCTACTTAGCATTTGCTTCAGCATGGCTCTCTTTCGTGGGAGACAGTGATAGGATACTCGCTTGGCCTCTGCCAATACCTTTCCAACACCAAATATAAATTCTATTCAGAACCGGGTTTGAATCGGTTACCCTTGGTGTCACGGTAGTTTCCAAAACCGAGGCTTTGGATTTTAAACTAAATGAAGAAAAGTTCCAAATAATAATCTCACCATCGTTTAATTTTAATGCGCAAGAAAACCTCAATAGAATGTACGTATTTCGCAATTACTATTTTCATCTGCGACTATTTAATATATAAAATAAAGCCTTATTAGTTACACTATTTGTAACTCTAGAACGGCTGAACTGATTTCGTTGATAATTGGAGGCGGTAGCTAAGAACCAGGACATGGGCTACTTTGAGCCCAATGCAAAAATGGAGGGTAATGTTTTTAGAGTATCTATTTTTCAGGTTTAGGTGGGCCCATGGATTTCTGAGAGTTCATAATTGGAGCTTCTAGATTGCGTACCGGGCAGGACGATGTCTGTCGGTTCTACTAGTAAATGAAAAAAGTGTAAGCCATTTAATAATTTAATTAAAATTAATTTAATTTATTTTATTGTAAAAATATTGATTATAATGCAAAAAAATGTCCTTTAAATATGCATTGTAGGTACATCCGAGTACATACAACTTACAATGTCTCCACAACTATTTTATAACGTAGATTAGTTATGATCACTTATCGACTATTGCCGCATACAAGGCCCGTAGGGTAATGTATATTGATAGATATGTCTAGGCTTTTGAACGAATGTAGCTAAGCTATAGCTATACAATATTTTTATACTAAGCATAACAATTTGCATTTGTATGTGTGTGATTTTTTTTAAAACGTTACATTTACAACACTGCGCTGTAACCATTGAGGTTTTCTCGAAATTTCAAAGGTAGTTGTTACACAACCAATGTACTTTCTATGGACGCCAATTACAAGATGTTAGCCAAATTAATGACGGAAGATATAACGTGCCATGAAATATAGTCTTATCAAATTTAATTTTACTTCTATTAAGATATGATTTTTTAATTTCAAAAGTCAATTCACTAACTTAGATAAGGATTAGCTTTTTATATACAAAAAGGGACTACGTCTTAAGTCTGTTTATTTAAATATGTATGTATTATGTGATGATGCGAAGGTTATTATAAAAATTGAAAGTTGCAATCGAGCAGGAGGCTCTTGGACATCCCTAGCCTTTGCCGGAACGCGGGTGCGTTGCCGGCTTTTAAGGGAAAGGCCTCTGATTACAGTGAGGAATTTAGTAGGTATTGTATACTTAGAAAATCACATATCCCTTCGCAAGGAGAGAATGTGTGAATGCATTTCATTATGGTAAAAAAAGGCCCTCTTGTTTATTTTTTATTATTATCGTATTTTATTAGTTAATTGTAAGGCAAATCGAGTTCTATCTGTATAACAATTCACTTTTTTCTCTTGACAATTCAATTTTCAATTTATTCAAACCAAGAGACCGTCATCAATCTATTATTGTTTTTCCTTAATGTCAATCTCCTTAATAATTAATGAGATGGTTAATAAATGTTTTTTAATGGCGTTAAAACCGATTTAATAAGTTTTTTTTATAAAATAAGTAATTAAAATATTTAATTTCGGTTTGAAAACGTGTAGGTAAGGTAATCGAAGTGGTACTTCTGAGAGAAAATGTGTATCTGTGAGAAAAATTTAGTAAATATAAACGGAAGAAGACGAATAGCCAGAACTAAGTGCTCCATGTCACGTAACTTTCATGAATGTTTATTTAAGTACGTAGTGTAATTGTTTTGATTTAGTGAACTCCATATGTATTGTAACCTGTGTTTAGGTAGGTAATTTATGTTTTTGTTAAATAATACATAAGTTAACATTTTTTTATTCTACAGTGGACACCGGAGCAGGTGGGTTTTCTATATGGTAAGAGAATATCGCTGCCCATGAACAACCGCGCCACAGTCCGCGCATTGGTTGTGTTGCCGCTTTTATACGCCATTGTCAGTGAGTAGTTAAACGTGAATGTTTCTGTTATCTTTGATAATTAAGTGAATTAATGAATGTTGTCCAAATAACAATTATAACTAAGAGAGTATGAAATAACTTGAAGATAGTCAAGTGTGCAAAGTGAACCTGGCATCAGCCCAACACTGCAATGCTCAAGGGGTTGCATCATTAAGAAAATTAATAAAACCACTCGATGCCAAATCGCAGTCTTGAAATATATTTTTTTCAATAATTTTTAATCGGCACTAGTTAGGTTAGATGGTGCACCGTCCGGGACATCCCTAGACTCAGCAAGGCCGTTGCGTTGCCGGACTAATTAGCATTTCGCATTGAATTATTGTGTTTAAAATGTTCCACATAATGAAATACAAATTAGATTATTAAAATCTGTGCCTCAAATGTTATAATTAAAATAAACAATATATATCATAATTAATTAACTATAATAATTTGTACTAGTATACTTATGTACCTACGTACAAGGAAGACCCGAATTTGCGAAATACTTTACTAGAATGTATACAGTACGTTTGGTTCGTTACTGAACGAAATGCTTTGCTTGAAGCATATCAAAGGTCAACTGAATCCAATTATATTGATTATTCATTATAGTCAATGCTTTACTATTACGGCTTCCACCATAAACGGTATTGAGAATTGTAAGTTTTAGTTTATTAAAAATTCTCTGAGACAACGTTTAAATTTTCGTTAAGTTAGTACTTTTTTTTTGTAAGGCCTATCTGTTAACGGCCATATGACCTTCACAGCTTAATACGGTTTTTGGGACGAGCGTCGGAAGATCAACGGGGTGAGTCAGGCGACAAAGCGAAGTTCTCGCCTCGAGTCCTCCGTGTCCGGGGGAGGCGGTTGTTATCGCGGTTCCTCCACAGAAAGCAAATATTCAAATGCAATTATTTTTTTTTTTATAACTTCGTCTTGTTTGTCGTTTTTAAAATGTGAGTAATAGAAAAGTACCGACTTAGAAACACGGTTGGTTCGACATTGTTACCAAGTGCGGATATAGATTTCGCGATAGGAGGTCGTAAATGTCATTGAAAAATATAATCAAAGGACAACAAATCAGACCTTTCCCTTTTCCCCTGGCTTTGGCTCTCCTTCGTTCAAGGTCTCGTGTATTTGATTCTATGTATAAAGATATGTTATTATCTAATAAAACGGTCTTACATCAACGCAAACACTAGGTAAGTCTACCGAATCAATTCCGCGCCGGCGCAATAGAGCTTTAAATGACATCGTTACAAATAAATTGTCCCCGCATCGTAATATGGATAACATCCTTATTTGATAATTATTTCGCTTCAAATAGTTTCTTTTCATGTAATTAAAAATATTTACTGTTATAAATATTAATTGGTAATTTTAAAATGTTAATATTCAAATTGAAGATGCGAATAATCTCCAGAGTTAGATAATTCATGAGATAATTATACATAAATTAAAAGTTCGCGCTGAGCCAGCATGCATTTTTTGCCTCCTATAAATTAGTAGCACTTAGCTGAAACAATTTATCACGAAAAGGAAATAATGCGCTATGTGTGGAGAAAAATCAATAATTCGCGCGCCGTCTCAGAACCTCATTCTCTGTGTCTATCGATTCCTCGACGGGCCTCATTTAAAATAATTGCTAAAACTCGACTCACCAATAATATGCAATCCTGTCCCCGTGTCCCTTCTCCACGTTCCTGTCCAGGAGGTTCACGGATATATTTGTAACGGCGCCCTCCATCCATTTTACGAAAATGTCGCCTTTCCTTATATCAAAATTGTATGAGACGAAATTTCCCGGCTGATGCGGTGTCTGCCAAAAGAATTCCTTCGCTATTTCTGACCAAAACTCCTCGGGATTGTCGACTGAGTTTTTGTGTAGCTCTTTATATTTTTCGAACGATGCCAGTCTGGATTTGCCGACTACGTAAGACGAAGGTTGATATACGCGCGACATGCTGTGAGGTTGGTAATCGCGCGCCGAGTACAAGCAATCTGTTTTTAACGGCGCTCTCTTTGTAGCTGCGTACCGCGTCAGTCTCAACTCGGAATGAATAGGTAGTCATGCCATCCAGTGTTGCCAACAGTTATACTACCTTTTACCAGATTAGACGTTATAAGACCATTAGAAAATCAGCAAAAATTGTCCCTCACACATCCTCGTTGTATCTATCGCTAGTTTTATAAAATTCTTCCCTTATAATACGTTATAAAATTAAATTATCAGCTAATAAGAGAAGCTAAAAATTTAAATTAAATCATCTTCAGATAAATGGTCTACGTAATCGTCTTACGGTATCAGCAATATCAGATTGATAAAATTCTTTACTTTATAAAAAAATCAAAATTTTCCTTCCAACTACATTATACAGTGTACTCTTAATATAGCAGTTTTAATAAAAGTTTAAATCATTAAATTTTGTTAATTGTTTTTCATATTTCTATTCCTGTTTTTCTTTCAATGAAGAATGCTAAATAGTCTCTGAGTACCGCCATTGGAATGTGGCATTAGTAGAATAATCGCACTCACTCGCTAAAATCTCAACTATATTTGAGTAACTACGATATACAATATACGGAGCAGGCGGATCTTCTCTTTGGCAAGAGGTAACCGATGCCCACGGACAACCGCGTCACAGTCCGCGTTTTGTTTGTATTGCCGGCTTGTTTCGCCGGTACGGTATAATTTCAAGGGCCTCCGATATCCGCACTCAAACACAAGACAACTGAGTATTCTGCCAGCCCATGGTATCATTTCGGACGAGGCGGCAGCATGGCTCTCTCATGAGTCATTTCAATAAATTCGAACCTAAACTACTAGAATCCAGTAGCCATTAAAAGTAATATTTTCTTACTAACTAAAACTGACAGTTTTAGTGGTAAATCCACAAATTGGCAACACTCGCCTAGTGAGCCCATACGAACCCTGATTACGTATAAGATGACGTATGTATGAGACGTTCAATACCCACTGCGAATTTTGAAACGATTTGTTCATGATGGGCCTTAAAACGACTTCCATGAAATAGAAATTCACTTATAAAACTACCCGATACAATATATCTACTCATTTAAGTAATTAGTTATTTACCAATTACAATAAGTACTAATCAATTACTATAATAAACAATATTTAAGTTCAAATTATCAGAAGCACATACACATTTACAGTATGATTTATTGTTGAAATAATATTTAACATTAATAAATCGAAAAATTTCAACGTGATAATAAAAAGCATTATTCATTTTTTATTTGTATTTGGTCAATGAGACGTCTATTTATTTTTAAAATTTCATGGTTTTCTATAGCTAGTGGACTCTCTCCAAACACCGTCTTGATTAACCATGCGCGGACGAAATTTCATCCGTATGGCCAAAAGGCCAATCAAACCTAACAACTAGTTTACCACCATTTCCATAAAACATCGAGGACTGGCCATATAGACGAGGTTTTCAAGCCGAGTCCTAACCTGCGCGTGCTTCCTACCCTACGCATATATTATAATGTTCTTCTTGTGGCAAGCCTCTTGCGACTAAATGTAAACTCAGACAGTTCGTTCACACATAAAAGAGAAACGAAATTGAAAAGGCCTGAGGTCTTTGTTGAATAAATTTTTTTAAACGGGGTGTCTTCGCGGCACACTCGACCCTAGCTACTACGAAGTAGTTGTAATGTATCAAATAATTATGAGTACATTAATTATAAACTAACTTTAACTCATCCTTTGCTATGAAAATACTATATATAATGAAAACCTTTCCGGCTGTATAAAATATTAATAAGGGAACCTAATTTCTTTGCCTACCGCTTAGCTATGGAATTTCTGCTTTCGGAGATAAAGTTTGAATTTTGGTGGGGTTTCTGATACTACAAGTATTTATAGGTAAGATTCGTTTTGTAAACCATTTATCTACATTATAATATTCTCATGTTTAAGTTTTAAATAAAACTAATTATAAATTACAATATATTTATACAATAAGTGTAGTTGTTTATTATTTATTACCTTGTGATAACGTACTCTCATGAGGAAAATCTTAATAATGCAATAAATATTTTTATGTCCAACCATTTGGATATAACTAAAGATTTAAGAACCTGCAACAATTTTAAATAAAAGAACAACCGTCATGTAAAATAAATTTAAATCAAGAATTACTTAAGCATGCACAAAAATATACAAAAATAAATCTTGTTTCAAAAGGATATCATTGGAATAATTATTTATTTTAAGATATTTAACTAACTATTAACTATTAAAATAAATATTCAATATAAATGATAATTTTTCTTACATTATGCAGTTTTTTAAGGAATATATAAGGATAATTTTTGACAATAGCGGTTCAGTAATTAAGCACGTATGTTTTAAAACTTGGTATGTGTTTCCTGTAGCTAGAAATCTTTAATGTGACCACCAGTCTAAAAAAAAGAAGTCAATTTTAAGACAGTGTAAACATACGGACCTACTAAATTCAAAAAATATTCAAATTCCTTCCCCCATTCTTAAATATTTTTTAAGTCCATTGCTTACAGAGCACTGAGTATATTCATATTGGAGTACTTTTCTCTTAATTTCAAGTATTGCTTGACCCAAATACTCCTTGACTTGACTCCTTTTTTTGACTCCTTTTTACTCCTTGACTCCTTTTTATTTATCTTCTACAATATTCATAGATGCAACTACTTAATCCACGGCAATCGCTGCTTTTTTAATGGTTCAGATAGAACAGGTTGCACGATACGTCTCTATCAGTGCGCGCTCAAATGCAGACTGTATACCAGCTTGGCTCCAGGACTGGAGATTCGCAGCCAACCCGGACAAGACACAGACCATCGCCTTCGGCCGAAGACCCCGATCGCTCCGCTCCGTTTCCTAGGTCGAAACGTGCCGTGAAGGTCTGCCGCCAAATACTTGAGCGTGACCATAGACTCCCGCCTTACAATGGCACAAAATGTGCGCCAGAGCACCAGCGAGCCAAACGAGCAGCAGGCTACCTCCGCCCACTGTTCAAGTTGCATCTACCTTTGCGCATGAAAATATCTCTCTATAAGACATACATTCATATGTACACCTCACCTACGGCGTTAACGTGGTATGCGCTCTGTAACGAGGCCCTTCGTCGAAAGCTGTGTGTCGTCCAGAGTTAGAAGCTCCGACGCTTTGTCAAAGCGCCGTGCTACGTGAGGAACGCCACCATCCAGATGGGCGTGTTGTTGTGACGATGGAGAGTTGATGAGTTCATCTCCTGACTCGCAACAACGATGTTCGAGAGGGCGCAAACCTCTCGATTCCCACATATTCACCGCATCGCGCCTTGCTTTGCACTTTAGGCCACCAGAGCAGCGGCCGTTTCCGCGTGACCTTAATCGCAGTAACCATCAATTTGACGTTGCGGCAGCGCCTTTACCGTCCCGCTCTTGAACTTGGCTATTCAACTACACTGATACTGCCGCTCCGTTAGAATGCTCCCTGGCCGCAACCACATATGACGACCCCGAGAGCAGGAGATGCAGCTTCGTCCGCTGGACCTCTCCCGAATTATCCAGGAGTCTCACCTGGTGGGGCATGACTGCGAGCTGCGGCCAGCCATATCCTGCCATTGCAGCACCACGAGCCAAGTTCTATTATCGGTCATCTTTTCTTAGGGATTTTGAAGGGCCGTCAAGGCCGAACACGTTAACGGCAGCCCTTCGGGGCCTGTAACCACAACTCGACATGACGCTCTCTTTAACTACCGGGCTCTTAATACTGTGTAGTGTAATAAGCACTTAAGCTTTGAAAATATTCGGTAGAAATATGTAATGTCATAATGGATGTGAAGAATGAATAGTGAGGATCAATTAATCTGACTGTACGATTTTTAAGAAAATGACGTGAAAGGGACGGTTAAATACAATTGAAATTATTTGGAAACGATATCTATCTACTAACTAAATTATGTACCTAGTATGAAGTTATAAGTATGAACTATGAAGTGAACATGTATCTTTTTATAAAATGGCTAAGATAAATATGAGAAACATAGTCGATTGTGTAATAAATTTAATAACGGCCTCATCCTTAGTCCTTGCTATGGGTAATGAGCATCAAAATTATCACTTTAAAATGCAAACCCCAGAGAATTAAAAGAAAACATTTATTAGTGATTGTAGTCTGTGCATAGTTGACTGATAATTGATATACGTAGTGTCTAATTAGTCTGTGACCGTCGGGATGCTTGTCACAGATAATACGGTAAATACTAAGAAATGAGAATGGCTTGTGGTGATGGCCGCTGTGATAGATACAACTTAAACTAGAAAAAGTGAATTATTTTGTTTCTATTTAAATTTAATTAAACGAGAGTATGAAATTTAAATTCAACTTGCTTTTAATCGATTAATTCTAGTTACAAGTACGGATCTTAAACCACGTATCCTGTTGACCAACATGATTAGATAAAGGGCGTAAAATATAATACTTTAATGAAATCATTATTGTGATCGTTACCGATATGTAGTGAAGTACTTTAAATTGAAAATTTGTAAGGACAACGAAGTGATAGTGTATTTAGTTTCGTTGCCTGTGTCTGTGTTATGAATGAGGAGGCACTATTGGCACGGGCTGCCGAGGAGCGGGAGCGTATCTTCCAAAGATATGAGCGTGGTAGAGAGAATCTCGTTGGTCAAATTGATCCATGGGAAGATCCCGAATTCGAGGATTACCATAAAACTGATAGGTAAGTTATATTTTTTCAAATGAGTATTAAGCCAATAAAATAGTGTTTTGAGGTCAACAAATAATACTCTATAAGCGTCTTTTATCAGCTGTTACTTTTCAAAAAATGTTTTCTTATTTGAATTTAAACTATATATGTATTCTAAGTCTCAAACTTAGAAGATATGCATTAACTTGCAACTCTATTTTTTGAATTGTAGTACTACTACCACTGCTAATATTTGAGCTCTGCGTAAATCATGTTATATTTAAAATGCTGAATTAAATACTGTCCAATGTAAGGAAATTGATATTTAGTTTTATCTAACTTGCTATAAGTAATTTACAGATTATATTATAGTAAATATCGCAAGAGTTAGTGATACACTCCATCTCACTTCAAAATTTTAGTATTTAAATATTTCTTTATATATAACATGGAAATGTTTTAAGTAGAAAAACTTGTTTTCAAGTATGCAAAGTGAAAGTGAGATACTTTCTTTGCCTATTTGGCTCAGAAATTGACTTGCCTTTCTATTTTGCATAATATGTTTAATTTATTTTAAAAGTATAAGTTTTATTTTAAGTATATTGTCTGTGTCATATTAGAAGAATTTATTTATATGCTTATAAAGATATTATATACTTAATTTTCTTAAAACGCTTAGTAGACTAACTTTATTGATTGTTTCTTAAAATTATTGATTTTTTTCAATTTATATCTCTTAAATTTAACATACAGACATTATCATTCATGTATTATGAAATAGTTTGTTTAATTAAATTTATATTTTACATTCTTTTTTCTTTAAGATATGGTTTGATTTTTGAATAAAGCAGTCTTAACAATTTTTAACAGATAGCTAAAATTCTTATATTTTATCATCTGATATGATATGTTATCACAATGTTAACTCTCCTGGGAGAATGTTTTTGTAATATCTGCAGGCCTTGTTAACCTCTGAATACAATAATAACTGGTTGTTATTTTAGATAGCCACAAGTCTAAATCTATCTCACTTATTTTTTTTAAACTGTATATACTACACTGTCTAATAATTTAGTTGAAAAGTTAGATAAGCACATATATATAAACACTAATATATTAATCTGTAATATATGTTTTAAATGTTTTTTTATATGAACACATTTACTAACATAAAAAAACACATATATTAAGTGACCAAGTTTTCCCATCACATCAGCTAACGCCTAATTACTCACTATTATACTATACTTTCTTAAAATGTATGTATTGTACTATCTATATATAATTTTAAATTGCCATATTTGTTTTAATATTTATTTGCGGTTTTGTTTGTTTTATTGCGGTAAATTTTAATTTATACTACAGACTATACTTTTATAATTCCAAAAAATAGAATTATTATTTTGCAAAAATTTGTTCTTTATTAAGTTAATAGATTTATTTAGTTACTAATTAAATAAATTCCATAGTACAATTCAATATTTATACAATATGTACCATAATGTTAAGAGATATTTCTTATCACTTCAGGTATGGATTTATTCACGATGAACGTTTGCCTCAAAAAACAGCACCACAAAAGATTAACGTCGAAGTTGAAAGAGAAAAAAAATGGGTCAAGATGCTGACATTCTGGGATTTTCCAGCAACCAAAGAGAAATTACATAGAAGAATATATAAGGGCATCCCAAATTCTCTAAGAATTAAAATATGGTGTAAACTCTTAGATGTTAATCGAATAAAATCGAATAATCCTGGTAAATACAAAGAGATGCTGAAGCTAGCTAAGATTTGGTCAACAGACGTTAGGCAGATAGACTCGGATGTGAACAGGCAGTTTCGGGAACATCAATTTTATCGCGAGCGGTATTCTGAAAAACAGTGTTCACTATTTAATGTTCTATGCGCCTATAGTATGTATAATTCTGAAGTTGGTTACTGTCAGGGTATGTCAGGGCTGGCTGGTGTTCTACTCATGTATATGGATGAGGAAGATGCATTTTGGGCATTGGCAATTTTGTTATCAGATAAGAAGTATAACATGCATGGATTATATATTGAAGGTTTTCCTAAGTTGACAAGGTTCTTAGAACACCATGACAAGATACTCACAAAGTTTATGCCTAAGTTAAAATTCCACTTTGATCATTATGGATTGGATGCTATATTATACTCGCTGAAATGGTATTTCGTTTGCTTTGTTGAACGTGTACCGTTCAGTTTATGTTTGCGAGTTTGGGACATTTATTTACTTGACGGCGAGCGCGTTATAACAGCTATGGCCTATACGATTCTAAAGCTGCACAAAAAAGCCATCATGAAATTGAATGACATGGATCTAATTGTAAATTATATTCAAGTGAGTTTGTTAAAAAAATTTCTAATTGCAAATGCTTTCAAATAGGAGTACTATTATTTAAATATATACTTTCTCACGATTCAGGCGTGAGAACGGTTTTGCAACTGTATTTTTATAGTAAGATATTATTACAAAACAAAAGGATTAAAGTTACACCGATATTCAATTATTTTTAGGTAAAACTACACAAAGATTTCGGTTATGAAGATGACATAGTTATTTATAATTTGGAGCGCTCCATGGATGAGCTGAAGCGTGCAAAATTGGATTATCCAGGTCTGCCACCACCGAATGAGCTTCCTAAACGTCAACTTGGCGTCTTTACTGAACCAGATAAGAAATCTAAAATAGGCCAGCGTGCTGAGAACTTCTCTGACGCCGAGAAACATGCTAGAGCTACAGTGATTCTAAGGTAATTTGGGTTTCACAATCTCTTGTTTAAAAAAATGGATCGATCGAGATTTTGTCAAGCTTTTTTTGGTTTAGGGGGCAACAGAGCAGGCACGTCTCCTCTATGGTTACAAATCACTGCCGAACATGGACAACCGCGCCATAGTCCAAGCTTTGCTTGTGTTGCTGGTTTTATGCGCCGCTTTAACGGTGTAATTTCATGAGCCTCCCCTTACTCACACAGTACAAGCCCTTGGTATTGTTTCGGTCGAGCCGGCCTCCAATCAGTAGATCAGCATATGCTTCGGCATCAGCGTTAAGGCGCTTCGGAAGAGCGAATAATATATAATTAATTTTATTTGGAATTGGGAATAAGCCGATATCTCTCGCTTCGCGGTAGGCTTAAGACCTCTCTCAAAAGAAGCACGCATATAAAGAGCTAAAACTAATATCTTATTTATTATTAATAATAATAAATTTATTACAGACGTGAAAAAGCTGTCGAAGATCTACAGGATCTGAGGGTGTCTCAAAGCGATACGGTTTCAGGTAATTTAGACCCGTCTGTACCATCGTCAAGTGCATCTTCAAAGGCGTCATTAAGCTCAGACCAATTCACACATCTTTGATAAAATTATAGTGACACAGAATGCTCGAAATAATTTCCACTATATGTCTCCTTAATTTTCTCCACAATTCCAATGCATCTTGTTTAATTTAAGTTGTTCTTTTTAGGTACTTAAATTAACCTAATACTTTTAAAAAACTTGGTTAAAATCTCTTCTAGTTTTATCCAACTCTTATGATATATTCCTCTGAATATGTTATACGATAAATAGTAAAATTTTAATTTAATTTACTCGATGACTAAGTATATCTGGTCACGTTACGTCACGTTTTGTATGTTACACGTCCAATTAGAGACTATATTTTGTTTTGAAAAGGACGTAAAAGCATGAATTTATTGATTTCGTTCCATTTCTAAATCCCCGGCTCAGCAACGCTTATTTTTTATAACAAGTGTGAGCCTCTTACTGCCGTAATTGCCTGCTACTGGAAACTGTACCTGTCCAAAATATGATTGGGTAATAAATGTTTCATGAAATTCATTTGTATTTACCATGGATCGATACCTTCCTATTCCATCGAATTGATAATGTATGAATCTCTAGTTGTTGTAATTGTCATATATTTTGTAGGTGTGAAGCTTTTCATAGCTAAAAGTGTTTTGACAATTAGTGGATTAGTATGATTTTATCACTTATATACAGACATTTTCTCTTAATTATGCATACTTTCCACATTCGTGTAGATTATGTGAATCTCAATAATTTATTTGTTATAAACAGTGTTATTGTTAGAAATTAGTGATAGTTTTGTGATTTTGTTCGATTAATTTTGTAGATAGAGATTAGAATTGTGCGTGATTAAAACCGCATGCTGATCATACTTTGTGTTAGTTGTAAAAGTTTTTAGATTTTGATATTGTTTAATATTAATTAGTTTGTAGAATTTGAATTAATGGTTTGAGTTTATGCAAAATTAACTCTGGCCTAGTTAGTGGCCTAGTTATTCTGGTTAGAATTGGCATTGACACATGTCATTAACGACGCTTGATGAAAAATTATGAATACACGAGCATATAATTTTATTTATTTTAATTATATTAAGAAATGTGTTTGAATGAATTTATCTTATATGTCTACTTAAAATATTCTATTCTCGTAAAAGCAAGAGTCTTGACACAATTTACACTGCACGTTTATCTGGGTCACGAGCGGAAGCCACTTAAAAGTTTTATCCATAATTAAAAATCACATGTCACTGAGGAATTAAAACATATATTTTAAATAAACCTCTAACGATATACCTAGCTACGATATACATATTGTTGTTATATCAAGTTTAATCACAGCCGTTGCTGAGAAATTGCTTGAAATCGCTAAACAATTGTTTTTTTATGTGCAACTAACGAGATGTTCTTACGTTCGTTCATTTAAGATGAATAACGCTTAAGAATCGTACCTGAATTATTCGTAGAATCGGTTAAGTTAATCAATATTTAGTTTATTTTACTTTGATTTGTTTTCTAGATTGTATTTGAAAAGCCATTAATGAGTATTTACTTAAGTTATTAATTTTTTTTGCATGTAAATATATATGTGCTATTTAAGAATTTGTTTAGCCATTTACAATGTATGTTAATTAGTTGATAGTTTAAATGAGCATCGTGGCGTTTGAGACTGTTCACAAATCGCTCGCCACGTTTTCATAATTCAATTCATCACTGGATTTAACCTGAAACAGCAGCTATTCCCAACCTGTGTCAGTCAGGTACCCCTAGGGATTTAAGGACAGTTTACACTGACCCTTTCACCAAACAAACAGCAAAAAATCAGATTAGATATTTATTTGAGTTATTAGCACTTATGTATGGTCCAGAGACGTCCGGCAGGCTGAGCACAGGTTGGGAAACACTGTAATACAGCTCTAGCACGGTCTGGGTAATTATACAGAGGTGGGTTTAAATGATTAACAATACTTTATTAACTTGCATAAAGAGTATGCGGACTTCATACTAACACATCATCGCTTCTCTTGAAAATCTCTGCGCCATTTTTGTCTATTTGCGTACGATAAACCCACCCCTGGTGTCTCAACTGTATTAGCTTTGTTTTATTCTTTGGTCTTTAGTGTTTAAGGTCTTGTATAGTAAAGTGTCGAGAGTTCTAACAATAAATAGTTTCCTTAACGCGTGGATTTCATTTTTCACATTTGGTTTTTTCAAATTGTAGTTGTCCCTTCGGCGTATTGATTGTAAGTCGTTTTCATTTACGTTGCTAATAGTTCGAACCGCTTGTTACCACTTCTATATGGTGTAACGTTAAGCTATATTATTTGCAGATGACAGCCGTTTTGTCGTCCCACTCCACAATTCCCAAGCTTCAATGAATATTATGTTATCCTCGAATGCTTCCTACCGCAACCCCCCAAGCTACCTGATAAAAAAGATAACTTGACCGGAACGTTCACAAAAGTAATAAATGTATTAGTATGGAGCAGAGATTTTCTTTTTTTTGACGTGCGCTTGTGCTTTACACAGTTTGTTGCTTGACATTGTGTGTGCTACGAATGCTTTGGTAAGTATTTTTGTTGTTTATTTTATTTTCGATGTATTTTTTGTTACAGTATACTAAAACATTGGCTTTTATGTTTTATATAGAGCTAGTTTTATGGATATTCTTTGATGATGCAAAGTCGAATACTTTTAATAGGAAAATTGTCTGTAAGAAAGGTTGTTGCTGAGTATTTCAATGTTCGTTTATTATTCGCTTTGTAAACAATTACCTTCAGAGTAAATAGCACATAAAAGGTGTTGTGACACTTTAAGGTGAAATAACGACTTGGCTCTTGCGCTCAAATCTTCAAAACGAGCTTCACTTAGGCTTAGGGTAACCCCGTTTCCCTTTTAGAGGACCCCTAGCTCTTGCAGAATCACTTAACGTTACGCTCCTTTCTTAAAGGTCCCCAAGTCGTATTATTATTTGGAAATGCTATTTATGTATAGGTGGTTCAAAAATGTCGTTTATTGTCAATGCCAATTGCCTTAGTTATATATCAATTAAAATAAAGCGCGTTAAATACCGCATGTGTTATAAAGATCTCGGATCAAAAGCGTATAAACTCAACGAGAGCCTCATAGTTAAGTGCTCTTCCCGGTCGGTAATAGAAATAAGATAGATAATTTATTCGGCCTCTGGAAGGGCTTGTTAGTGGCCGGCCGAGTGCCTCAACATTGTTTTACACGTAGTAGAGTCATGACCCAAATGCTGATGCACCACGGGCTCACAGAAAACCAACGTGAATCATGACTTGTGCTGTGTATGAGTGTGTGAGGATTTCGCAGGCGGAGTAAAAAGTCGGCAACACAACCAAAGTGCGGTTGTTCATGGGTAGCGATGGTTTCTTACCATAGAGTATACCGCCTGTTCCGATTAAACAAAACTTATTTTGCATAATTACATAGACAACCTGAATGCAATAGGCATAGATGTTTATGTTCATTACTTACTTAAACATGTGAGTAGTTGTAATGAATATGTACGTTGTAGTGTAAATTTCATGGCATGTCATTGCGATATTTTAGTGCTTCAAGTTGAAATTGTGATTTCAGAGCACAGCACCGTAGCGGGGGTTGGTTGCGATGATTCCCTATCCGTAGTCGGCTCTCGAAGGTCTTTAGCTGACACAAGTGTGACGAGTACTGCCGACTTGAGTGTATTCTCTAGTGGAAGGTCGCACGTGCCGGACAACTCGATGGACACGCACAGCAACATGAGCGACGACGCTACCGGGTCAGATGGGTGAGATTTTATGTGGCGCTAGTGGTTCATTAGCTGTGCGCCAAAGTGGATCTCTTACTTAATTGCTTTGCGTTTTTATCAGCTATATCAGGGCTTCCCAAACTAATGTATACTATGACGCCCTATACGACTGTAGGCCGCCATATAGGCTCCCATGATCAAAACTACCTGTTGTACCTATTCGAAATAAAAACAGTAACAATTAGCCTAATGTGAGTTTATCGGAAAAACTGCAGAATAATCAATATTAATGAAAAATACGATGAACAAAACAAGATATATATTATTATTCAGCAAATGGGCGAATGACTTGATTCTGTCTCGGCCGTGGCAGAGCCATACTGAAATAATTATTAAAGATATTTTCAGTCGCCATTACTCGCTTAGTGACAATATTCGTCCACTATTTTCCGCTTTGGCGTACCAGGATGTTTCATATTATTACGACACTGCATATTGTAGAAACACACACTTCATTCATTGTCTCTTAAAATAGCGGTTCGCCGCAGCCTAGACAAGCTTTTTATTTGTGTGGTGTTTTTTATTGCTGCGTTAAGAATGTATGAATTGTGTTATTTATTATTGAATTATGGAAATTGTCGTTTTGTACCTTATTGTGTTCTTTTAGAGATTTTTCACCTTTCCAATTTGCTTCAAGTAGATTTCAACAGTTTTATCCCCAATATTGCCGCCTCTAGCTCACTTGGATTTGGTTGTCTTAACTTATAATAATTAGAATATATTGAAAGTAGTTTATATTCTAAACAATAACATATAATTTTAAATAAAGCTGTACGTTTTGCTAGAAGTGCATTAGTACCTAAAAATAAGAGTTCTAATGCACTTTGCACGAACTTGTTTAGAACATGTTAAACTTTAATAATATTGCCACCTGATTTATCTTGTAGAAACGAGTGCTAGGCTCGTTATGCTACATTTTATAGGTATTATTTTTTATGGAAATTGGAAGGCCAACGACCAGATGCTCACTTAGGTTAGGCGCTCCTCCGCTTATGGACACCCCAATCCTTGCTGGATCACGGGTGCGTTGACAGCCTTTCAGAGATAGGGTTTATTGAAAAAAAAATTAATTGAAGTATTGTTAAAATAAAAACAATTATGAACTTGTTAAAATTAATTTTTAATAGCATAGTCTGGAAACAATTGCTTAAAGACTGGCGACGTACTCGTGGCTCTACAAGGGCGGAGAAAGGCTTAACCTAAGTGAGCCTCCTTCTCGTTTGCCACCTTTTACATTAAAAAAAAGGTTTTCATTTAAGCTATGTTGCCGGTTGCTTTCCAGTGCCTATTCTTAAAAGCGCGAGCAGCCATTAGACATCTATATATTAGACTTTTCTCGGATATATTAAAAGTAGCACTATGTCTGACACTTTCAGATACAGTATTAACAAATAATTCATTAATTGAAATACTTTACAGTGTAAGTTTTCATTGTGTATTTATGCTATTCTAGCAAACTATAATGAATTTTATTGGAACTTTAAAGCTAGAGTTCTCAAGCTTAATGTAAGCCCGCCAAGCTATAGCCAGTCAGGAGAAGCTCTTTTTAAAATCTTACTACGCTTAAGGTGGGCTCAAAAGGAACGCTACAAAACGGTTCAGTGGCAGAGTTGGCGGTCGAATTCAAAGACAACCGTTTCTTGAAGTGGAACTATCCACATATAAGGGAGGTTCGTCAATTCAATCCGCCATTGAAACAGTATCAATAAACGCTTAATTTAACACAAGAGAACGGTGCGTAAAATGCCGACGAAAATACTGAGTTTCATTTGTTAATGCATTAATTTAATAGTATATACCAAGTTTTATGAAGGAATTTAATAGCCAATATATATTGCCATTGCCATTATTCATTTGCATTGTTCATTTCCCTTTTGTGTATTTTATATTGCTTCTTTCATTGTGATCGGTGGTTGCTGTTTTTTACTAAAATAGAGAAGTTGTACGAACAGTGTGGACGTTGTCATTGTTGGACATAAATGCTTAATTAAATGAATTAAAGAAATGCCATTTTTAACGTTAGATCTGTATGTGTGGTACGCACCTATGCGACATTTTACAGGCTACTTAGGCAGGATTACATTTTCTATTAATGTTTTTGAGCTATTTTACTACGAGAAGTTGTTAAATTAGGCGTTTTTTTAATATAGAGGCTGTCTCAATGTTTTCGCCCATCTACCTACTCATTTTAGAACGCAGCGTAATGCCAAAAGTAAAAACCACATTTCTCTCCAAATTTATGTTTTTACGTAAACATTAATAAGTATGCTTACATGGTTTCCAAGCATAAGCTTTGCGTTCTGACTATAAGCGTTGCTGTAACATAAGTTTACGTACCATCCATAAGCGAGGATGTATTTCTAACATGCTTGCCGTTATCAGATATAGTCCCGTCAATGATCATTCTTGTCGCGACCATTGCTCTAACGCACATTGTTTGACATTGTCAGTATAACTAATTATTGATAACCCAATTCCAGTTCGGGAATATGCGGGCATAGCATACAGAGAGCAATGTCAACACCGCGTCAGACCGTACATTCAACACCGCGCGGTAGTCCACATCCGTCATCCATATCGCCGAGCTCCGACGATGTTGTTCGCATCCACGTGACATACAGCCCAATGACTGCCACGCCATCCACACTACAGGCAGTGAGTCCATCCAAATATAAGCCGTACGACTTACAAAAGCCGACGAGTCTCGGCTTCTACGCATCGAATGGGTCGCCTGGCGAAAACGCGATACGAATACAAGTGCCATCTGAAGATCTGCTAACGCCGATTGTTGATTCTGGACGTATTATAACACAACGGTACGTCGAACCTCATCCGGGAATGTATGATATTAAATGAGTTATGTAGCTAAACATATAAATATATAATATTATATAAATCACCTCAAATTTGACCTACTTTTTGGCGATTTTGATGTGTCCTTTTCTAGTTACTGAAGGGATAGTTCCCTACGACAAATTAAAATTTGAATGTCGATAAGTTTTGAAGATTGTTGGAACTATGTTGCGCAACACTTTTTTTGCAATATTATCGTTTCAAAATATATATCATCATCATCATCAGCCCATTCAAGTTCACTGCTGGACATAGGCCTCCCCCAAGGGGAGTTATTTGCCTTAATCACCACGCTTAGCAGGCAGGTTGGTGATCGCAGAACATCTACTGTACTCGAAAAGGCGCTGCTGTCCACCCTCCGGTGAAGTGTCCTTTAGTCGCCTCTCTTAAAATATGTATATATATATAATCGAATAGTTTATTTTGAGGGTAATTTGAGGTCGGTTGAGTTTTTTTTAATTTTATAATTTAGTTTCGAAAATTATAGTAGTGATTAAGTTTGTCCAATATGTTACATTAATAATATGTTGTTTAGGTATGCTAACATTTATGAGTAATGTTCATTCCATACACGTAAAAGCCAGTATTGTAACGTAATTCTTACGTCCAAAACTGTCCTATTATATTCACTCTTTAGTTGCAATAAGATAAATTTTGATATTATAAAGGATCTGATTTTGATAAAAAAAATTGGGTGTGGCTGGACACGGCAGTTTCTTGTACGTGAATACGTCTCGTAACGGATAATAATTTCTATACAAAATATTATTATTTATGTATATCACAATCATAAGAAGTTCATTTGGGGGCTTCAATGAGAGCAGAAACCATAGACGATCACACACATCACACTTGTGTCCGAGTGGAGACTCCCCCGCGTGCGATGTGTTACAGTCCTTAGAAATTTGGATGGAGATGATAGATATGTAGCTGCAACACTAATCTATCCTCCGATTTTGTTATCATTCGTTGTTATGCATTGCGTCCCTGTGGAAGTAATTTTAAAGACGTATTCACGTCAAAACTTTTTATCATACGCTATCCAAGCTAATTTTATTTACTTTATGGTGTACATGTGTATTTGTTTATCAGATTTATTTTTTTGTTGAAGATTAAATATATTGTATTCATATTATTTATACTGTAAAGATATACTTGTATGTAAAGTATGAAAATATATACAGTTAGAAGTAGGATGTGGAATGGTTTGAAATAAAATCGATTAGTTAATATACAGTCCATATATCGTTCAATTTAGTATCGTTAAAAGCTACGCATTCCAGCGAATAGATACATAAGTTTGTGGGCCGCTGTGTACACTGCGTTCTACAGACGTACAACTGAATCTCTAAGGAATCTCTTTGAATTTCTCACGTATAGATATACGTATAGATTACTTTAATTGCGTTACTCTTTTGTTTTTTACATTTTTCGATCCATTTGTTTTAAAGTATCTACACATAAAAGTTGACTGTTTATTGATCTAAAACTAAATTGGAATATACAGAAATATTTAATAATATACGAGTTAGGGCACGTGTTAGAGTTTTTGAAATAATGATACAGTACTAGGAGATTAGAGTTGTAGCCTCAGTGTGAAGTGTAGGCTAGATTTTGTTCTGCAGTCTAATGTTTGTATACCGCAGGTAGGTAGGTAGGACTAATAGTAATATTTTCTCTCTTCTGTGTAATTTTGGAGTCATCTCAAGGCATCGGTAGTCTATTGTTAAATTACTGTATATTATCTTCGTAATGTTCCGCCCAACCGTATTCAGTTACGCAAGTAGCGTGGATGTCAAACGCTTTTTGGTTTAAACGTTACTGTCGGCAATAACGTCCAACGTACTCGACTTCAATGTAATCCATTAAATTTCCAATCGTTGCACTAGCTGATATATATGTAAAAAGGGTGAATATTTATATATATTATGCATGATTATATTAATGAATCGTATTTTTGTATAACTTCCATCCATCAATGTTTAAGTGTAGAGTGTTCATTCCCTTTGGCTTGTATCCGTTGGCCATCAAGTGGCTAGGCCTTACTATAACGCATTTGTAGATTATACTAAAATAAGTTGTTCAAATGTTATCGTTCAATATTTGAAATCTATGAAGATACAGTGAGAGTCGCAATAATATGAGTAATTGAGACTGTTAATTGAGATGTATAATACGTTACCACATTGTAAACATTTTTTAGAAATGCGAAGTTTTAACGCTTAGACTTGTAAATAGTCGATGTTCCGTGTGCTTTGAACATGGCTGCTTCAACACCAATTTCTAATTAAGCGATCACCTCTATAGCGGGCTTTGAAGGCAGCTCTAATTTATTGCGGTGAATTTTCAACTGCTATCTGGCGATGGCTACAATAAATACCGGACCTTATATAAAAGCGGCTACCATGTTTAAAAATTGGGAAAAACCCACGTTACGTGACGTTTGACAACTATTTCTCATTTTTATATTTATTAAATTGAATTTCAGTAATTACACGTGTATAAAGTTCAATTTTGCAAAACCAACCCAAACTCAAGACATAGTTACAACAACACATAGTTATGCCATTAATGTAACGCACAGAATAAGAACGTACATATCCCTGAAAGGACGGTATGCGAGGCACCCACGGCCCAGCGGGGATTTAGTGTGTCATGGTCGGAGGGGCGCCTATCCTAAACGAGACACCTAGTATTCCTCCTTGTATTCATAGAAAATAAAACTGTTAAAAGTTAAAGTTTAAAGTATAAACTACTAAATATTAACGATCGTGCAGTAAACCGGTATTATTTAGTTTTTTCGGTATTTGAAATATCAAACCAATGCATTGGTACAATTTAAATTGTCAAGGTTAAATAGATCAGTCGAGCAGTTATTATGGGTTTTAGGAGGTTTGAGTCTCTTCGTTTTGAAAGAATTACCTAATTTTTTTAGTATCCGACTAGCCATTAGGTATTACCTATACGCACACCTTTATTCACAGCAATCATGAAACGGTATATACATTATAACTTCTATGTGTGACTCACGGCTAAGCGATGTTTATATAGTAATAGAAATCTTTACTTTTAATACTGAAATGTAGTGGTCTTCGCTTTCATGTATGCATAAGGATCTACCACTGCCTGATCGTACGGGTATTGCCCCTTATAAACGGAATATTCAAAAGGTAGAAAGTGAGGGTAAAACATTTTGCATTTGGAAGGTTTTTTACTAAAGTAAGTTCTCTGTAGGATACATGTAGATATCTATCTTTGTAAGTCTCTATCAATAGGAACTCTCAGGCCAAGCTTCGTGTCTCACACATTAGTTTTGGTGAGCTACCGAACTCGTCCGGCGCGCCACCCGCCTTATGCTGTAAAGTCCATTCTGCCTAACAGCGAGATGCCCAATCACAAAAATGTCCCTTTAGCTGAATCTTTAGATAGCTCAATAAGTTACAAAAGCAATAATATTTTACGACCTGCCATTTCTACAGCAATAGGAATGGCCTTACAAATATGTATTAAGAGGATACTTAATGTATGAATTGTAAATATTTTATATGTATTAATATTAGTGACGCATAGTTTTCATTTTGAACAGGTTTCAACCTATACTAATTTAACTTATATTAATTTCGAACATATTTTCTTGTAGAGCCTGACTGGTGTTTCATGAATAATTCAAGTTATTTTTTAGTGTAGCAATCTCGAGTTTGTTAAACTACTATTATTTACAAATGCTAAGTGCTATATTTTTTAATTTATAAGAATGGGCTACACACTGGCATTTATCGCTTGAGGCTTAATATGAGGCAGCATCAAACAAGGGGTGGAGTTTAGTATGGTATCAAAAAAAAAATATTTTTGTAGGCACTTAAAATACACGTGATTTTGGTTTCGGGCGGAGAACAGTCTTAAATATCACCAAAGAGGGGAGGGGGTTAAAAATAGTGAATTAAAGGTAACGTGTTTATCGGTTGGCTCCAATGGCTCCAATCTTGGGCCCATTCGTTTAATTTCAATTCATAATTTGGCTTATTATTTATTGACATCAGTTCAGGTTCGACGTGGATTGCAAATCGGGGTGAAATTTTGATAATTTAACCCAATGCCCGCTTTATCTATATCTTTATAAATAGTTCAGTAAATCAACTCATGTGTTCACTAGGCAACGAGTCGTTGTCAAAATAAAATGATTTATCAATATAGTTATGTATGTTGTTAGCTGCCTATTCTAGCCGCTCTGTCCATTCGTTTTTAGTTTGGGAATTAATATTTTGCCATCCCGTTTGGTTTTCCTTTTAAGATAAGGAGGCTAATTTTTATTTTTTATAGTCGAGAATATTCTCAAATTTCTGATTGTTCTCTATTGAAAAATATCTGTTACTATTTCGTAATAAAGTGATTAGGAAGTATCTGACTAAATAATTATTGAATGTTGATTTTTGTTAAGTAGTATAATTTCCATTTCATATCTTTATGTGTGAAAACTTTCAACTATATAATAAAGGTTATAAATGAAGAAAACAATTATCTACAATGTATACAATGCATAATGGATTTATAATATTAGAGAGTGAAATTATAAATAATTGCAATATTAAATTCTATACGTTTTTAGCTCGCTTGTGTACTCGTACGTATTCAATTAGTGTCCGTGATTTTCATATATAACCGATGTTGTCACGGAAAACGATATTTTCTCGACGAACCCGCGAAGTCGCCTCCTGCAGGCTCACCCTCGTTAAGCTGTAAAGGCCGGTCAAAAAATATGTAAGCACCATACTAAATTTATGTGCGCTTGTACGTATGTGTGTGACATCCGTAAAAATTATAAATATGAATTGGATACGGATGAGTAACGCCTTTAGAATCTAAATTTCAAGAAAAATAGATGAAGGTTCAATCTTCCTGTCCGCATATCTGTTGTGGATTTCTTTGGTAGATGCTTAAATAATCTGGAATTTTTTGGCAAATTACTTCATTTCGGTATGATTGACGTAAATTTTCTTACTACGAAAGTAAAAATCATGACTTCTGATAATATTTAAAATAGTTCGATAAAGTTCTAATTTATTCTAAAAAGCGGATGCGCTTTTTTATAATAGTATTAATGTGTTTTAAAGAAGCCACTACAGTATTCATAGGAGTGAATTGGTTTCACCATATTTTGTTTCGCTGGGGATAAAACATACGTTATATTACTTCATAGTGCTCTAAATGAAATAGAGTTTGTACGTAAAGATTAAATAATCGCAAAGTCTTGTTGAAATAAATAGCTGTATTATGATATTGTTAGGAAAAATATGTCCATGCAGATTGTCAAAGTGAATAATCAAAAGTATATAAGTTTTGTGTACAATATTTCCTTAATTTACAAAAGTGAGATCGTATATCTTACAAACCAGAGAAACACAATTTCTTTTATAAGTTTCAATGTTTATAAGCAATTGTGTTAAAACTTAAGTTGAGTTTCATAAAATATAGTATTTTATTATTTTTAAATTAAAGTGTTAGACTCGACGTATCTAACCAAAACGTTTACATTTGAAATGTTCCAAATATTAATGCAAGATCGCTTATAAATTATATCTTTTGATGGCGTAGATGACATTGATAGAATATTGGGTGGACTAATTTATAGTGAAATCCTTTTCCGTAAAATGGCTTGTTTCCATAGTTAAAGGTTGGTTTTAGTTGGTACCTCGCACTGTACTTGCTCGGAGCAAGGCCGCAACTAGGTACATTCGGCAGCGGGAGTGTGACAGGCAGAAACTTGTTCAAAATCGCTGCTCACTACACTAGATGGTTCTACTATTTTTCCACACACCAAATTGACCAGGAGATACTGCCGCGTGTCGTATGTCTGCTACGAGTATCTATTTACACGGACGGTCGCTATGGAGGCCAAAACATGGAATCGGAACCACAATTGCCACTCTGTATTAATTGGTTTCGGGTGTGCCATTTTAAAATAATTTCTTGTTAATGAATTCATTGCATTGTTCAAGTTATATTATGGACTTTGAGTTTATTCATTTAAAATTCGAGCAAGTCTGAGATAGATTTCACATTCGACCTCTGATTACATTTTGTAACGAGTCTTTGTGGTACATTTAAATTTGTCTGTAAACTTTAATATTATTATATTTTAGCTATAATTACAGAATAATAGATTTTTATGATGTTTCTGTTGGGTTAGGATTTATTGTATTCAATTGTTTATATATTTATCTATCCAGTTATTTACGAGTTTTCATGACTAAAAATAAATGAACTTATTGCTATAAATTTGTTTATAAACAATTATATTTTGAAATATTTTTTTTTATTTTAAAAAGAGTGAAGTAAACATTCGCGATTTAATAAATTGCCGGCCCAAAGTGGCGATATTGTATAATTAAGTATCAACCGCCATTATTAATGTCTGGTATTTACAAAAGGCACTTATATTTTTTGTATTCTGTCAAATTGTTCTCTATGTAAAGGGTAGAAAAATGTTCTGTGTAAGGAAGCTTTATTGAAAGTGTAGCCAGCGAACAAAGATTAATAAATAAAAATATATAATTTCGCTAAAATCGTTTTATTGTAACCTTTATTAATATGAAGTTGATAGTTTTTTGAAACAGCTGTAACGTATACTTCGCGGTAAAGCAGACGTAATGTTACGACAAAATATAAATCCTGAAGTAATTATGTGAATATGATGACTATCATGAAGAGATCTTAGAGCCCAGTAATCGAGCGATGTTGCTATTGTTGATGTGAGCTAATCTTGGCATCTTGACGTCAGATACTGGGTAAAATCTCCGATGGATGGATGGCAGTCAATACTGTATCCCCTTTGGGAGAGAATATGTTCACACAGTAAATAGACTGGCCTCTTCGGCGTGAGAGCACAAGCTCAGTAGGTACACACTTAAGTAGTTTAATATTACGATAGGCTTTATTTGGACTCATTTATCGTCAGTTGACGTTTGAAGTGGTCAGGAGGAAGGTATGAATTAAAAGAGGATGTGAACAATACCTGAGTCATAGAAAATGTGTTCTTACTACTTATTTTTATGAAATAAATATATTTTAGTTATTTAAGTGAAGACAAAGATGTTTATTTGTCATATTTCCAGAAAGCCGCTCATGAACGAAGCCTCTTAAGCCCCTGTCGACATCAAACGTCGAAAAACAAGTCGCGAATCGCGATGGCTGCGAGTGGCGTCCGGAGCACCGCTATGTGTGCGCAAAGTGTAGGTCTAACACTTTGATCTCGAGCTGCCAACAATAGCCCATTGGACGAAGCTAGCAAATGAGCGCTTTTTGTCAACGCCAAGACACATCCCAACGCGTTGGTTACCATCCTTTCCCGACCACACGACACGGAAACAATCGGAGACGTATCGCCAAAACCCTGTGTTATCTTGTACTTTCTGTTAAGCTTGGCAGAGTCAGTGCTCGTCATGCAAAGATTACCTTTAGCGACAGGGAGGGAAAGACCTAAATTTGAAGTGCGCAAGACAGATTTCACGAGGCCCTGTTTGTTGCGATCTGAAGAGAGATTTTATAAATTAATTATATACACTATCAGGTTTTCATTCATAAAATAACAAGGTTAGGTTAATATTAATAAAAATATTTTTATTTATTTTATACTCGCATTGAAGCATGTCTTTTAAGCAATGCATGATACATGAAGAGGCGCGAGGCTCCTGGTACCGCGAGGCCGTAGGTGGTGGCCCACGCCAAGCCTTACGCCGCCTCTGTTTAGCGATTGATATTTAGTGCGTTAATCACTTATTTAAAATTGTGCGCGCATATCGTGTTGACGTCATATTATGTAGTCGGCGCAGGCCGCAGCGCAGCAGTGTAGAGAAAATAGTTACGCTCCTCGTAACGTCTCCTTATGCACCGTGTACGTCTATAGTAGGCCGTGAGATGAGAGTTTCATTTTAAAACACATCGTGATTTGCGAAGATTCGAACCCGAGGCGGAATTATTACTTAAATATGAAGTGTAGGGATACACTGAAACATCTTCGAGGTAGCGAAAGCGTTCGACAAGGTCTGGCACAACGGCTTGATTTACAATTTACATAATCCAAGTGTCCGTGAGACTCGTTCGGCCCGTCACCTCCACAAAGTAGTGAATCAGGTTTGTTCTCATATTTTAATTGTATCTAAAATTAGCCTTCCTGATTGATGCTTTTTACAACTATTAGTATTGCTAAGTTTTGAATTGTGTTGATCATTACCAAATTGGTGTTTGCATCAGTTGGCAGTAACATTTTTTAATCTTTAGAAGATTTAGCTGATGCAGATTTAGCTATGTACATCTTTATACCAGCATGGTATTAGAATATAATAGAATGCTATTGAAATTTCAATTCACGCTGCGCAATCTGTGATCCTGTGATGTTGCTCTGTACGTTCGTCGACGACGAGCCGGCCCAATCAGTGTGGCAGAATATGCTTCAGCATGGCCCTCCCACAGGTGCGACTGTTTGAAAATAAGCGCCCTACCACTGTCAAGCCCTTCCAGAGACCGAATAAATTGTTTTCCTCTGTATCACTTGTAGGCGCCGCAACGGCGGACAATGGCCACGACCCGAAGGCCCAAGCCCAAGTGACCAGCTCTAACGGGACAGTGCCTCCTAGTGCGCTCCTGATGCATTCTCCCTGTTCCGACAACAGCCGTCTTCTACCGAGCTCAGACCCAGCGCAGACGCAAATGCTACTAAGTCCTTTAAAACGTACAAAAGGCCAGCGAACGGCTGCATTCTCATTCCCGGAGCCGGAATTAAGCTGCGCAGCGGTAAAAGAATAGAGTCCATAGAAATGCCTGTCAGCAAGTGGTGCAACACACGTAATGATCGAAGCATAGCCGTGCTGAGGCTAGGGGTAGGCTTGCCACCAAAAAACGGCGCGCAGGGCGCCGACGAGGCGAGCGCCATGAACAAAATGCTGCCAGTGTCGCGTGGCATCAACGTCAACTTGAAGAAAGACGTCAGCAGCTTCGGAGGAATGACCTCTAATGAGATCCATCCGCAGAAAAGAATAAAGAGATGCGACGTGTGCTCCATCCGCTATTCCAAGTCTTTGTACTTGCAGGAGCATAAGCTCACCTTCCACCGTGTGGGAGGCGCCAACAGTTAATTAGTAATTACATTCCGCTGCCGAGGCAATCCGCCGGCTCCTTCGATGTCGCCTTCAACATCGCCGCCCTGCCTGCCGGCCAGATGTTCAACGTACAAGGGCTAGAGAGAGGTCGGATAATTCTGAACTGCTCCAGAACGGCATGCCGTTACTCAACACGTAGTCGCCATCGCCTCTTCGATCTTTAGTCTTTGAAAATTTAGAAAAAGCCATGAAAATTTTTTAAGAAAATGATCCAAATTTTGTGAGAAATATTTAATGTTATTAACAAAACATGCGCCCTATCAATATGAAAGAAGCAAAGCCATCAAGAATTGATAGTTCCTTTATCGCAAAAGTTTAAGTTTTATCGTTATTATTTAAATAAGTAACAGAAAATAATAAAAATAAATAGCAATTTCATAAGTATTACAAATATAATTATTTAAGAACTTAGTTATGATAGTAAATTAATCTCTTATCAATGCAGTTTTGTTTTAATTTTGAGTCCGTGGAACCTGACCCTTGAGTTTTGTATGTAAACATATTAAAAGGCAAGGCAGGCCTTGCTGAATCATTATTTAATTTTTAAATTCAAGGAAATTAGCCCTAAGTATAAAATATGAATATAAAGAACAAAATCAGTAGTAAATGTAATTGCACCGTACCATAGGTGACGTGCGCAAGCGCCGACCACCTCGCGATACCAGAGGCCTCGTAAAGATTTTACAGATTTTTTTAAGCTACGGTTTATTATATATTAACTAATATTGATTTAAGATGGACGTCTTTAAATTAATGTCACCAAATTTTTTTAATAGCGTGTACCTACTAGTAGTACACCCCGACGTCGCACTAATTTTTCAACACTAGAATTAATCATTTTAGCACATACCCTTCTTGCTGGGTCATTATCTTAGTAACTTTTATGCGTTGGGTTACACTATTGCCTTTTAGTAAGAATCCCTATATTTTTCAAATCTATTTTGGTATATAAAGGAATGTCGTGTTAATTCCTCTATTTATACCTCTTGAAAGGCTCAACTGATTTTGCTGAAAATTGGTGGAGAGGTAGCTTAAAATCACAAGAACCAGAATCAGAAGGAAAACAGAAGGTGTTTTTAATGTTTCGGGTTTGGTTGATGGGGTTTTATTTTGAATAATAGAATAAATATAAATATTTTGGAATGGAACCCTCATTTGAAAGCCGATATTTAATTTCTTTGGTATCTGACATCTCCACCTTTTTAATATTAATCTACTGTGTATTTTTATTAATGAGAACTTGATTGTTAATTATTAAACCGTAAAAATCCGTCTTTAAGTCCTTGAAACTGGCCGGGCAAATGTCTTAATACTGTCGCACCCGTGGGAAAGCCATGTTGAAGCATATGTGGACGCAAT
>DWCF01000806.1:0-38291 GCA_018230265.1 Delias oraia
AACCGCTGGATCCACATCGCTCAAGATCGCAGCGGGTGGGCGTCTTTGGGGGAGGCCTATGTCCAGCAGTGGATTTACATGGGCTGATGATGATGAAATACTTCTATTGACCGTCCTTTATATTTTTAGTGATTTTAATTAGTACATTTTACCAGAGATATAATTTTGACCAAGTAGTATTGAATTCAAACTTAAGATTAGTTTTAAAAAATAATTAATATTTATGAAAAATAAATTAAAATGATAGCATGAATGCTGCTTGCAATCTTTAAAAAGTCGATTATTTGCATTTCATAACTTTGCCTTGCATTATGTAGACGATGGATATAAAAAAATGTTTATATATTATAATTATAGGAATAAAGCAATAAGAATTGTAGATCTTCATTATCAATATGAGATTAAAACAAAAACAGAATGTAATCTTAACATTTCTTACGTTACTAATAAAATAATATCATTACATAAGAGAGTACTATAGAGCTATAATGCAAGCGTATATAAGAAAAGAATCACAAATATTGACAGTTTTTAATGGTAGTTTTTCTGATAGATTATTACAATATTTTACTTAAATAAAATAAGGCAACTAAATGGATAGGCCGGGTGATACTGAGCTTAATCCCATTTAATTGACAGATCCTTGACATCGTCAAATAACAATGAAATTCTTCAGAAGTTGGAACGATTACTAAGGGTCCTATCACTTTATTTAGGTTAGGCCCGCAGAAAATCATAAAAATATAAAAACTCGTTTCGGGATTTTAGGTTGTTGACAGACGTAATTATTTAGGTATTGTTATTGCAATATATTTGTCGCAGTCATCTGGTTGAATCCGCTATCTCATCGAATGACTAGGGTATTCATTTAATGACGACATGTAGTTGAATGACTAAAGGACAACTCGTCAAGTTATTGAACGTAACATTCAACGTCTTTGATTGAACGTCATTTAGCGTAGTCGCTGAATGAGATATAAGGCCAAAATATTTAGGTTTGGTTAGGAATAGTTAAATCTCTGCTGTCACACTATTTTTAATTTAATTATTAACATTTCTTGATAAGACATTAACAGATGACTGATGCCATTAATTAACATATAAAAATGATAGGAAAACAAAGATTTTATTTAAATAATTTGTAATTAATAATTGGAAATACTCTGAGGAGCTTCAAAAAAAATTCTTAAGGGCCTTCGATATCCTCAGTCACTCTGCGAAACACAGCACAAACAGTTGCGTTTCACGCTGAGTATTTTGTGAGCCCGTGGTATCACTTTGGACGAGTTGGGCGGCAGCATATGCTTCAGCATGGCTATCCCACGGGCGAGAGAAGATGTATTAGTTCAAATACAAATTATATGCAATGTTTACAACGGTATTCAAATTATTACCAAAAAATTGCATTAGCTTAATATAAATTTGGTGAATTCCCACTTTGTTTACCCAAAATACTCGTCATTCATTCAAGGAACTGTAAATTTAGTTTATATAAACTGTTACACAATCTTTATGAATACACAGACATCAATCTTAATGGTTACAACATCTGAAGCTTTAATTCTACCAAGATCTTTATAATTTGTACTATATAGTATTATATAATTTAAATAGGTGTATACGTTATTATATATTAAGATAATTAAAAATAAAATTTACATGGTTATATGTTATATTTTTGATGACGAACACAATTTTATTTTTTATCGTTTAAATTCTTGGGGTGGTTCATATATTTGGTATACTGAAAAAAATACCAAGTATTTTATCAAATTATAAACTGTTTAAGTTATATATATATATATAAACTTAAATATATATATATATAATATTGTTATGAATTGTATAGGTTTTAGGTTTATAGTGTTTTTATATTTATAGAAAAAACGCGTAACTTTTTTTCCAATACATGTAAGTTGTTTCTCATAAATTTCTCAAGAAAACATATAGTAATAAATAAGACTAATGTCTTTTAGTATGGATGTGGACAACCTTGGTCTTTCCGTTTCAGTTAATTACTTTCCTTAACGGATAATTCGAAATCAGTTTGGGCGTATTAAATATCAAATGAGTCACACTGCATTGTTCAGTATTACGCACTAATTGGGGATCTTCAAGAAAAGCGTACTTTCCTTAAAGGTAGATAACGCACCCGCGGCTCTGCCCATGGGCGGAGGACCGCTTGCCCTAGATGAGCCTCCTTCTCGTTTCCCACTGATGGTGTAAACAAAACCTATTCCCTGTCACCTCTTTAGAAGTGCTCTTAACAAATATATTTCACAGATATTTCAATCCCCTTGACCAAATGTTCGCTCACCCTCGTTTCTACAAGCTCCCGACTCTCAGTCGAGTTGCGCTATTCGAAGAGCTTGTTGCCTTCAGCTTTATAATATTCAGTAAATTCGCGCAATATTGTGCTCCTGTAAAATGAGGAACATTTTTTACTAATGGTAAGTTTTCAAATTATTTTTTATTATAAATTGTATGCTAAAAAAAGTTTATTTGACTTAAATATAATAATTTCAAAAATAAAGCACAGGTCATTAAATCTATGTTAATTAAAACCTATTTTTCACAGACTTAAACAAAGTACCACAGATTTTTGATCGTTATTTTGTGTTTCATCTTAGTAAATAAAAAACAATTGAATTACTTGAAACAGAATTTGCAACTGAAGTCAATCATACATACAATATTTTTTTAGTTTAACCTTAACCTGTTACAATATACTCAAAATAGAGATTGTTTTAATATAAACGCGACTACGTTTTTTATGTATAAACAATTTAAACGAAGACAAAATTACAGTATGTAGTTATAGCCAGCAATTTTATTCGCGTGAACAATCTTAGGATCATAAAGAAACCAATTAATATTTATTGAACGATGATCATTTTCATTTCCAAAATTGTTTTATTTAAATGCTTATTATATAATTTTCTCATTTTGAAATATTAATTTAATGATTTAAAGCATTGCCATTCATATTATTTTTACTCTTAAACGCGATATTAGTGTTACTTTGTTTTTAAACACATTAATACTAACATTTTCACAGTTTAGTAATACGTTAATAGATATTTTAAAATGATAGCAGCTGTTATCTGTCACTTTGGGTGCTTCTTATTTTAGCTGACTTCAAATGAAACATACATTGTATATTTTATTTTAAGCATTTAACACTTTCGGACAGAGTAGTTAATCTTTTTAGTGAGCAGTAAAAGTCATTTGAAATTCATCAACAGTGATATTTCTGTCTTGGAAATACTGTATGATGTACATGGTTGTTTATGGCAGATACCTTCTTGGCTTAACAAATTAAAATATTTTATTCTAAATCAATAATTTTCGGACACGTGGGAGAGCCTTGTTGAAGCAGTAGTTGGACCGGCATTTTCTAATTAAAATCACGCGCTCACAGAATACTCAGCAAGAAACGGTACTTGTACTCTTGTACTGTATTTTGTTTGTAAAAAGCCAGAAACACAAGCAATTCGCGGTATGTGGCGTGGTTACCATTTAGGAGACCGACCTGCTCCGTTGTCCGTTAAACCATAAAAACCCAGAATAAATACGCAGCCAAAATTTCTCCAGAGCCTTTCAAACAGATCACATAATTATCGAGATTCGTAATAAGTTTCATATAAAGCATTCGTGTTTACGTTTCATAATTGAATCAAAGATTCCTCAGAACCGAGAATCACTCTCGGTTCCGAACCCAAAATATACGAAAATATTAGCACGATGAATATTTTCAATTTTATTCATAGAATACATGAATTATACATTTATTTCGCGTCAAGCAAGTTTAGCATTGTTTACATTCCATTAACTTGATCATGCGGCCTGATAATTTCAGGATATCATAATTCATATACATAATGCGTCGGTGCGGTCTTGTCTGTAGGTTCAGTCAGTTTGTCACAGGCTACAACCAAAAACTAGTTCTCTTATTTGCTTATTTTTGCCCAAATTTTATTATATTTGTCATATACGTTCAGTTAGTGTACTTAAAGGTTTATATCTGCGGGAAAAAATTCTTCTCAATTTAAGCTACTATTTAATTATTCTTTATCCTTAAATTGGCTAAATTGCAAGATGTCGTAATAATTTATTTCTAAAAATTAAGTATTTTAAATCTATTACCAATTCTTTTTTATAGTATAGCGGACAACGGAATAGGTGGGTCTCCTATATGGTAAGAGAACACCGCCACCCATGGACAACCGCGCCACAGATCGCGCATTGGTTGTGTTGTCGACTTTTACGCCACTTAAGAGTCATTTTTAAGGGGCTCCGATATCCTCACTCACCCTGCGAAACACAGTACAAGTACCGTTTCACGTTGAATATTGATTTCAAGGATGGAAAAATCTTTAAATCAGTTAAGTGGAATCTTTGCGGTAACTCCACGTAATCCGTCGTAAATTAACTTCACGTTGCGGTGAGTTAAGGTAAAATGGCATATAAAGATCAGTCCTAATTTTAGATTGACGCTATATTAATCAATTAAAACATTCAACCAATCTTAAAATGTATTCGACCGTTCGATTTGAGACATATCTAAGATTAAATAGTATTACATTTATATGATATCATGCTGACGCATAAATTGGGCTGGCTCGTCCGGAGTGATACCACGGGCTCACAGAATACTCAGCGTGAAATGGTAGTTGTATTGTGTTTCGCAGAGTGAATGATGATATCGGAGGCACTTAAAACTACCGCTTAAGTGGCGTAAAAAGACGGCAACACAACAAAAACGCAAACTGTGGCGCGGTTGTGCATGGGCGGCGGTGTACTCTTACCATATAGGACATCCATCTGCTCTGTTGTCCGCTTTACTTTTAAAAAATAGATAATGGTAAAGATTTGAACTTTTGTATAGAACAATTATTACTTTACAAAAAATTGCTTTTAAATTGAATGCATGGCGTAGCATTTCGTTACAAAGATTTTGTGTACGCACATTGTTTCACTGTTTGTAGGTAAAGAATAATCTTCACGTGCATACAAATTTATCGACGCTTCTGCCGTTCTCTAGCGTCACTCAACGGCCTCTGCGTCGCGATTGAATGTTATTATTTAACACAACCTACATGAGTAACAGAGGCAAATAATTCAATCTTTTAACAGTTTTATTAAATTCGTACATCAATGCTTTTTTACTGTTTTTTAACCTTGTACCTTTCAGTGTGCACAATATTGGACAAGCATTTATGTTTACGTTATATATTATGAACTAAATATTTCTGAGTGCTGCTCGTGTTATCAATCTTTTCACAACCAAATCCTAAAACTCATAAAAATTATATTATTTTGAAACAAGACGTTTGAATTAAATATATTCAAAAATTTTATAAAATTGCCACACCTTTTCTTTTTAATAAAATTTCTATCACAAATTGGCATGTTTGTGGCTGTATTTCCTTTGATAATATCATGAAGTCTACCCTAAACCACCTCATATTTCTTCTCCCTTGTGTTTGCAATCCCGAAAGGTATACACTAACACCTAGAGACAAAGGAAACAACATGAAAAAACAACTTGTAAACTGATTTATCCTCTTTTAATTAAATTGTAACTACTTTTTGCTGTTTGCATTTTATTGTAGTCGTCAATCTAAAAGGAAATCCCTTAAGAAAAGGTTTCGAGATTTTTAATACCTTCACCATTATTTACTTACTATATATACGATTTATAATAGGCTTCTTAACGTTCTAAAGATGTGATGATTTTTAAACAAGTTTATGTTTATGTATTTTATTTATAATATTTGAAATTTATTATATATTTAACGTTCAAACGACATAATAAAATGTGGCGTTAGATCTTGTAACGTAACTTATATACGTAAAAAATGTAATAGTTTCCGATAGTAAAAAACTTAGATAGCTGTCAATCCCCAGCAACTGGGCGTAACTGCTTTCAAAAGTACTTTAAAAAACGTGGTGATGCTATTTTTCAGAATGTGCTGCCTTTCATATTAAATTTGCATGAGTTTGGTTGAAATTCATCTTATAATACGTGCAGATACAGTATTTAATGAGTAGATCAGTTCCTGTCAGGATCACAATCCTTATTTTACTCTCAAGATCTGAGAAGAAATCTACGATAGTTGCTAAATGTTTCTATAAATTAAAAAGAGTATTAGGTTTTACAATAATTTTACACCTACAAAAAGTATCATTAACTTACTATCCATAAAAATGGCTTTATCTTAACTAGGATTATTATCAAAAACATGCGACATGCGGTTAATAAAAATGATATATGACTATCATTACTTAGATTAAGGAATTTCATTGTATTTTTTTATTTTGGTACTTTTCTGGTCTCAAAGTTAATCTCAAAACTATAATTAAAGCATTCTGAAGCCATTTGTTTCCACGATTTAATAAAATGACAAAATATAAATAACAATTTAGGATTGTAACGGAAGAGCGGGCCTCTCTCATCGTTAACAACCGACATCTTTCAAGCAACTGATAACGAAAAATAATTAATATACATCGTAAACATAGCCAGAAACAGAAATCTATCCCTTGTAGATTCGGTGACAGTACAAAAACAAAACCATCGAAAATTAATCTTTCAATAAGCGATAAAATTCACTTCTCAAATTGTGTTAAGCGGACTTAAAGATTTGAAAGCAGTAGGTTTTCTCATAATGAACACTTGATCCGAGTAATCTTCTCGTCTTATCTTGATTACTTCAAATTAAAAAAATAAAGGATAAAGTTTGGATTATTTGCCCTTTTTACTTACTTAGTATTAACTTTTGGTTTCTATTAAACTCGTTTCTAAATTAGAACCAAAACTATTAAAAGAAGTAGGTGATGAAATTATTCTCCTAATTAAGTAGGTACTCTAGAGATTCAAAATTAATAATGCTAATGGAACAGATTCAATTGTACTTACTGAAAAAGTTAACGATATTCAAAAGACTTGTTTTCATACATTTTATTCAATACGCATACATTCCATATTTTTGTTTTTTTAGATAATTCGTTAAAAAATATGCTTTTTCTGGTGTCGATTTAAATTATACTTCGAAGAGGCTGAATGCAGGTCGTCTCTGACAGATATGCCCCGAAGCCTATGTCCACCAGTGGACGTCTTATGGCTGCAATGATAATGACGATGATGATGAAACATCTTTGTGCAATAGATATTACATTTATAAGACTGAAAATCTTAAAAAGGCGAAATGATTTTGATTTACCATGATTTTATACATGTATTATTTATTTTAAGGAATGATTTTTTGCTCTTAGCCAAAATCATTTCAAAAAAATATAAAAACCTGCTGAAATCAATTTAATGATAATTAATAGAATATAAGCTAGTAAGCAATTTTTATAGTATTTAGATTACATTAATGCATATAATATAATATTATATACACGATGAAAACAATCTTTTCAATCACTTACCTAAATAAAGGTTTTCGTCGCTGTAACGTATAGGCTACGAAAAGCTACAATGTCATATATACAATAAAGTTCAGCGTAGCATAGCGTAGCTGATGACTTGGAAAATTACGGCCCCTCACATTTCAATATGAGAAACCACAAATTTCTCAGTCTTGGCGTCAGAAAATTGAACAGAATAATATGAGCAGAATATATCTCTTCATCCTATTCGCTATCAGTGTAGGAAATAATATCGGTGATGGGATAATTGTATTAAACAACGACATATTTATTTGTTTCATCAAAATAATATAATTTTTTATTGTATAGCAGACAACGAGGAGGTGGGTCTCCTGTATGGTAAGATAACCCCGCCACCTGTAGACTTCCGCGCCACACTCCGCATTTAATTTTAAGTTGTGCCTTTTATTACATTACACGCGTATTTAAAAGAAGAAAGTGACTTCATAAGCCAATTGCAAATGTATAATGTAAGAGCGTTTATGCACTCGTCCATATCAAATTAGTATCCGTGATTCTACATTCTTTAGATATTATTTTGTAATTATATTTTATTAAAATCATTTCTTTTGATATTAGTGCCCTGGATTTCTATTACGTGAATTTTAAGATCGAGTTTGAGTATAAACCTATCTAATAGATAATTTTGTTCATGTTTAACGATGTTTTATCTAAGGAATATAATCAGTATAACCGAAGTTTTTAAGGAAGAGGATGTCATAATTTTTACACTAGCGTAGGAGAGTTTGATGAATTTAATAATCTCTAAAAATAAGTTCGCACGGTTGCTCAGGCCAATGTAGAACATTCGACAAATGATTCACTTCATAATACAATCATATTGGACTATCGATAACATATTATCAATATATACATAATTAAATCGTATATTTTATATACAACAATTAATATCTTTATTATTTAATATATTAAATAATATTTACCTATACAGCTTGTCTGAAAACAGCGGAATCAACGAAATGTAATAATCTCTTAATTCTATTCTAAATATTGGACTTATATTGAAACCAGTCTGGGGTTTATATAAATTGTACGAGATAAGAGAGAGAGTCAGTAAGCTTCTTTAGAAGTTTCAGGACTTACGTGAAATGCCAACGATTGTTGTTAGTTATAATATGGCCACTTCAGACCTTCTTAATATTTATATGATAAGTTATGTTAAAAATAGTGTGTATATGTCTCAATTAAGCATGCCACAAGATAATTAGACAATGTCGTGGAATTTGCCGTGCCCGTAATACCAAGTGCAATTCCTACTGTCGCCATAAACACGTGAATATATTACGACAGCCTCAACGGATATTGGGCTTTTGTTTCGCATAAGAACCTTTTTTGTTCACCTAGAAAATGTATTCAATCAGCTTTGTGGATTGAATGACGAACTTCACGAAATAAAAAGCTTCATTCATTTGTATAACGACGTCCAAAAAATAGAGAAAAGTACCCAGAGTAAATACTAGCTAACATTACATATGACATATGCTAACATTACCAGAATATCTATTTATTGTAATTTATACTGTGAATTATAACCACCACAACATTGTATCTCTTATTTTTTTCAATATTTTCTACAATTTTTTTTATTTAAACACGTTTTTCATTAATTGTGACGTCAGCGGGCGTAATATAATTTTTTGGGTTAATATTTCGATTCATAATTAAGATTTGTATTTTTTCAAGCGAAAGTCTTTTGAATTACCATTTTATTAATATCTCTTTAGAATTTGTGGTTAGATACTTTAATTATCCTTCGCTTCATAATATAAGCTTTATCGATTCTTTTATAAATACGTTCTATGCAAGAAATGTGCCGGTAACTGAAGAAGTAATCAAATAAGTAAGTTATTCGTTTTTACCCGGAATTCTCTTGAGGTGGTTTGTTTATTGTTATAGTTTCTTACTCTGAAATAATTATTCAATATTTCCAACCAATAGTAATATCGTGAATAAATTTATATAGAAATACTGCTTTGGAAATTTGGTCGGCAACTTCATTTGCTACTGTACATGTTAATACATATTTATTGTAATTTAAAATAACGAAACTCAATTATTTTCACTTTGTTGGAGTAGCTTAAATTTTAGCTAAACATATTATTCTATAGCGGACAACGGAGAAGGTGAGTCTCTTATAAGGTAAGAGAAAACTGCCGTTCATTACCAATAGCACTAGAGCTCACGCATTGGTTGTTTTGCTGGCTTTTTACGCCTAAGCATATGCTGACGCACAAACTGGGCGGCTCGTCCGAAGTGATACCACGGGCTTACAGAATACTCTGCGTGAAACGGTACTTGTACTGTGTTTCGCAGAGTGAGTGAGGATATCAGTATATAAAGGATACGCCGCTTAAGCGGCCCTTAAAAAGTGCCGCTTAAGTGGTGTAAAAAGCCGGCAGCACAACCAATGCGCGAACTGTGGCGCGGCTGTTCATGTGTGGCGGACCAAGAGAACACTCTTACCATATTGGAGAACCTGCTTCGTGAAAAAAAAATCAATTTGAAATAAATAATATAAAATTATTAAAATATATTGAATATTAGTTTAGTATACAGTATTATGTAATCATATCAAGTATATTTTAAGAAGTTATGTTGAAAGCATCTTTTGACTAGAGCAAAATAAGTATTAATTATCAGAAAAGATTATCAAAAAATAGCTGTTTACAAAGCCCAACCCAAAGATAATTTTAGAGGAACATTCTACAATATCGGATCTGAAAGACGGGAATGCCTTCAGCGAATGTTTTAAATTAGTTAAACGTTCCTTTGTAATTAAGGTTGATAAACTCTTTGAGAATGTCGTCTTGTATTTAATAGATTTCGAGTTAGAACAGTCTTTAGCCTAGAGATATTTTATATAAATTAAAGTTTTATATATTTCCTATATTTAACCATAAGAACAAGAGGCTGTTAGACAATATTAGCAAGATATATTGCTGCGTCAAACAAATCCGATAATTTAAAATTCATAAAACTATCAAAAATAAACCACTTGTACCGACAAAATATGAATTTATTGGCTAATTTACAAAACGTGTTAAAAACTGTTATTTCGCCTTCAAAGTATATTTTTAACTCGCGAGATGAATGAATATACGTTCATACAGTACCCGACAAAAATAGCACTGTTTCCATAGCGAAGTATGGTAGGTGCACGATGATATATTATATAAAAAAACCTCAAAATCTTGAAGGATATTTAAATCGAACTGAAACAAGAAAAAATATTTAAAGACGTACTTTCTTAGAAATACTCATATCTACTATTGATAATCCGTTTATTATTTGTTATAACTTAAATTAGTTAGAATTAATAAATATTATATAAATATTATAATATTTTTGTATTAAAAAATACTATTTATCGTCGTGATTTGTGTATCTTCATTGAGAATTACATTCATTACACTGTAACGTTATAATCTGCCATTGTTTGTTTGATGTTCTCGTGAACAAAGAATGTTAAATTAAATAGTTTTTTATCACTATTCGGGAAGTAAATTATTTTTATTCATTCATTATTAACTGAATGAAGTATCACTACCCATATTTCTCTTTATTTACAGGACATTGTCAAACAGAATACTGGCAGTAAGTAATGGAGAATGATGGTGAATCTCTCTGAGTATCAAGAACTGAGTACAGTTTATAACAGAGCCAATACAACAGTCAACACAACATGGAGCAAAGAAGTGACGTGTGCAGTGGATACATCCAACTTTGTATCCACGCCTCTATTCCATTCCCTTGTGTACATTCTCTATGGTACAATTTTTATCACTTCCCTTTTAGGAAATGGTTTAGTGTGCTACATTGTCCAGAGTTCTCCAAGGATGAAAACAGTGACAAACTATTTCATAATGAACCTAGCTATTGGTGACATCTTAATGACACTGTTGTGTATACCTTTCACGTTCGTACCCATGTTGGTATTAAGGAAATGGCCTTTTGGTTCAGTGATGTGTAAAGTCGTGAATTACGCGCAGGTAGTTTCAGTTTTTGTAAGTGCTTATACGCTGGTTGCGATCTCGATCGATCGCTATATGGCTATCATGAGGCCGCTTAAGCCTCGCTTAGGAAGGGTGGCGGCAAAATTTATAGTAAGTGGAGTCTGGGCGAGTGCATGTGCGACGGCTGTACCAATTTTTATAGTATCAGAGATCAAGAGGCCGACTGATTGGCACGAGTTCTGTGAAGAGTAAGTATGACAATTTATCTTCATAGCCCAACGTCCGCAAGATAAAGTGAAATAGAAAAGGATTTCTAAAACGCTGAACTAAGCAAAATAAAAAAATGTCTCAATTTATTAGAAACAAATGACATTTGTAAGGCGAAAAACGTCGTAGTTTTTTTTCTTTATTCTTTTTATTATATATTCGCCTTAAAAAAGGTCTCGCTTTATTCCGTATCTTGCATTTTACAAAGGCAGTCTGTTATTTAATTACAATAAATATTAATATTTCCACGGGTGAAATATTAATATTTATTGTGGAAAAGCCACGGTGAAGCATATGCTGACGCACTAATTGAGCTAACTGGTCCGAAGTGATACCACGGGCTCTCAGAATACTCAGCGTGTAACGGTACATGTAGTGTGTTTCGCAGATTGAGTGAGTATATCGGAGGCCCTTAAAATGCCGCTTAAGTGTAGTAAAAAGCCGGCAACACAATCAAAGTGTGTACTGTGGCGCGGTTGTCCATGGGCGGCGGTGTTGTCAACCTGCTCCGGTGTCCACTATAACACAAAAAATATATTTTTACCAAAAAAATACCTTAAAATTTAAATAATGATATTCAACAACTGAGATGTTATTTAATTCTTGGGTCAAGAATTTAAATATCTTAGAGTTATCTTAGTGTTAAAAATCCCGCTTTACAGGGACTTATGCTTGGAGCAGTGGGAAAATTCAGAACACAGCCAACAGTATTCATACGTCCTCTTAGTACTTCAATTTGCCCTGCCTCTAACAGCTCTTGTTTTGACATACGCGAGGATAGCGCACGTGGTTTGGGGAGGGAGAACTCCGGGTGAAGCTGAGACCTCTCGTGATTCACGTATGCATCTAGCTAAACGAAAGGTATTCAATCTTACAGTTCCTCAATAATTAATTTATATGTGACACCTAAGTATTCTTGTTGTCTAAATATTAACAGTTATAAATTAATTAAACTTTTCTAATATGACGGTATAATATTTTAATTTTATCTTTTATGGAAACGGAGCAAAAGAGCAGGAAGCTCGCCTACGAAAAGATGTCCTCCGCCCATGGACATCATTAGCCTTGCAGAGCCGAAGGTGCGTTGTTGGTGTTTGTCGGATTGGTTTTAAAATCGTGATGTTTTACAACATATATAGAAAATGAGAAAGATTATATGAATTATTTATTTTGCTAATTCAATGATGCAATTGTCGTTCAATATGCAGTTAAAAGTTAAGAATCAAAACTGAGTTTTGGGTGCGAAGGCATTGATAGTTTCTTAGAAAATTAAAGCAGACTAATACTGTGTTACTTGCTTTAGGAGTTTAAAGTTTCACGTATCCTTAATATCCTATACATTTAATTAATACAATATATAATATTCATATCTTAATTAATCCTCTTACCTCATTGCCATTTTAACTGTTCTTTTAGCTTTAAGGGATTTAAACCTTGGGCCATAGTAACAACTAAAATAGAGTTAGAAATAGTTCATATAGTCGTACATATGTAATTAATAGTTGTTGCAACTTCACATTTCAATATATATTCATTAAAAAGATATGAATATTAATAGGTAGTTTTTAGATTAGTTCCGCAGTAGATAACTCGCAATGTAGGTATATAAGAAATGAAACATGCATGCTATTTTTATTCGGGTTTAATTGACACAATTTCAAACATTCAGTTTTTTTACTCAACTCTGAACATTACTGGTTTCTAAAGAAAATAATTCATTCGCGAAGCTATTGAACAGGGTAGACAGCGTCACTTTATCTTAAACCATAATAGCGTAGAAACGATATTCAACGTGCTTTGTGTTACGAAGTTATTCATCCAGTAATAATCTAAAGAAGATACACTTTTGTATTCAATTCCAATTAGGAACAAGTCAAACAAATATAAAAGATATATTTACATACTGATGTTGTCATCATCATCATCATTTCAGCCGTAAGACGTCCACTGCTGGAAATAGGCCTCTCCCTTGGACCTCCCTGCATACCTGTCGGAGGAGACCTGCTTCCAGCGTCTTCTGGCGACTTTTATAAGCTCCATGGCAGATGGCCCCATCGGCCATCTGCTATACGTGCGATATGGCCTGCCCATTGCCACTTTAGCTTGCTAATTTGGCGGGCTATGTCGGTGCTTTAGTTAATAAATATAAATGGCCAGTGTCAGATTATGTTCATTTAGAAAACAATACCAATATTGCTTTTTAAATTGAACTAATTCAGTTCGTTGGTATGCAAAATTTAAATAAAAATTTGATAATCAATAAGTCGTGTATGTGGCACTATATTAAATAAAATTCAAATTCAAAAGCATTTATTCAAATAATCTTTTTCAAGTCGATTTACAATTGTTAGTAAAAGCTACCACTGTCTCGGCAGATACACCTCTACAAGAAGAACCAACAAGAAACTCATAGGGTTTTTTTTTTAATCGCCAGATTTACAATAGTTGGTTTATTTAGAAGCTGGTAATGTTAGCTAATAGTAAATAGTTTTATTTTTTAGACATATTTCAAATTTTTTGCATTATACAATTTAAATAAATAAATGTTACAAAAAACATTTTATATCAATATATAGCTTTCTCACCAGTATAATATTACGCGTGGCTTTTTCTATTGAACCATTATTCAGTAAATAAAATATTAAACGACTCTCGGCCCTGCAAATTCTAGAGGTGTCAATGGGCGGAGGGACACTTATGCAAGTGAGCCACCTGCTCGTTTGCCACCGTTTCCATAAAAAATACCTTAATTTTCAGATGATCAAAATGATGGTAACAGTAGTGGCAGTATTTACGGTCTGCTGGCTACCTCTTAATATATTTATTGTAAGTATTCGCCATCCCAAAATTAAATATTTACTTATGAATATCAAATCAATAAGAAAAAGACTCTTATCGCTGATAATATAAAGTTAAAATAATAAAAGTAGATAAAATCTAAAGAAAGTTCATTCTACAGAAAGACAATCCGTTCAATTGGTTCCATTCCTCTTTCATTTCCTTTGTAAAATATATCGCAAGTTTGACAAGAAATTTTCCGTTGGGAAATAAGGAAAAGTATAACTTTAAGGTAATATTAAATCTCAACTTTGAGGTAAAGTTCAATAGCAGTGACTACGCATGTTGCTCTTTAATTTATAAAAAATGACATTCTTATTAGATTTTTTGATATATATGGTAGCAGTTCATCCGTGGGAGAGCCGTGCTGAAAATTGGGCCGGCTCGTCCCAAGTGATACCACGGGCTCACAAAATACTCAGCGTGAAACGGTACTTGTGCTGTGTTTCGCAGAGTGAGTGAGAAAATAGGAGGCCCCTTAAAAGTGAAGCTTAAGCGGCGTAACAAGGCGGCAACACAACCAATGCGCAGATTTTGGCGCGGTTGTTCATGGGCGACGGTATTCTCTTACCATATAGGAGACCCACCTGTTTCGTTGCCTGTTATAAAAAAAAAAGAAGTTCAACCAACCTTAAGCATTTACATTTATACTCGCGTTCACTTACTGTGATTCATATATTGCTTATAGGTTTCTTCAATAAATGGGCTCCCCGACACAAATTTGATTCAATTATTCGAACTAGTGGTTCTTAAAATTAAAGCGTTTAACCAACCCTATCTTTATTAACATTTTAATAGGTATAGATTTCACAATACCGTTAATTTAAATTGATATTCCTATTTAGTTACAAGCCTGATGATATGTCGAATGATATTTGTGTTAACATAATATAATATGCTTAAGTATTATATACTTTGTGAGCATTTCTTCGTTTCCATACCTTAATTTATGTATAAGATAATTGGAGAGTAATTACATACAGCCGTTTAAAAGGCAGATTTCTTTTTACTTTAGATATTTTTCTGTGCTTTTTACTATATATTTTTTTAGATACTATGGACTATTAATGCAGATAACTTGGCTTGGGCAACGTGGCCTGGAATGCCCTACGTTTGGTTCGTCTGCCACTGGTTGGCCATGTCCCATTGTTCTTACAACCCCATCATCTACTGCTACATGAACTCGAGATATCGGCGCGGTTTCCAACAAGTGGGTGGTTTTATTGGACTTTGAAATTCTAATCCTTAACATATACCATATCTTTACAATTATCAATATACAAATCATAATACGTGAAAGTAATAAATATTAAATATAATGTGTTTCCTGCTCATTGTCTATCTTAATATACGACGTTATATTGGAGGGTTGGATATTAAATATTTCATTCAATAAAGTCTTTATACGAGTAGGTACCTTACATCATTTCAGTATAAAATATTGCTAGAAAGATTCATAAAATATTCCATTAAATAGAAAACGAAATAATCTCAAATAAAACCGGTACTTGTTTATGTTTCCTGCAACTACTAAAATTAAAACAATAAACTTTAGTGACGTTTATTGACGCAATTTTTAATTAGATACGTTTTAACGCTCCGTGTTAACATTACACATTCCAGCAAATTCAGTTTTAATGTGGATATTGACGTACCAAGATTTATTAGATTCTAATATAAAATGGCTTTATTGTAATGGCTGCAAATAAAGCATTCGTATATTATCGCATTGCCACGTTCTCCAACTATTGTTAAAGAAATTGCTTGTAAACAAACTTTACTTGTAATTGTACTCAGATATTCAAGTAAACAATGTTTAATTATTTTCTATTAATCTAAAATAAATTTAAAACGGTTATACAAACCTTAAGTCTGTAATCCCCTTTGGATTCTGACTGATTAAAATTTCCATTTGAATTAGCAGTGAGTAATTTCACCACTAGGTTAAAATTATTTTTAAAAAGCGATAAAATAACTATTTTCATTCTAAATTTTAAATTATGTTTTTAATAAATGTTTTTAAGGTCAATATGCAAAGTTTTTAATGAGTAATATAAATATTCGTGGTTTTATCTGATGCTTTATTAATAGGATATATGTTAATTGCAGGAAAAACAGATAAAGTTTTTTAGTGTTTATTATTTGATCGTCTTCCATTCCAGCTTTGTAAGTTTATTCTCAGAGATGTTATCATATTACGATGCGCTTAACTTTATTGCAATTGTTTTGTGTGGTACTAAAAGTCTTAATTTCCTTAATCTTTTGATCTTCAGGCTTTAAGCTGTATAGTTCGCCCAAGGACGAATGACGGCACACGCCGCCAATGCAGCGCTGATGCTTTACCTTTAACAGGTAAATTTAAAAATAACAGAGTAAATTATAAATAAAATAAATACAAAGACACATAAAACTCTCAATTGAATGAATATTCTCATGATGAAGTTTTACCTGAGTTTCTGTGGTGCAACAAATTTACAGAAATACTTAAGCCTTTTTTTTTGATACATCACCGCCGTCTTTGATTGTATTTTTATGCCCCTTATTTGGTATGTAGGCCAGTGTTCCGCAAAGTATACTGCGGCACACTGGTGTTCCTTGATCATGAATAGGTGTGCCTCGGAAAATAAACTTGTATTTTTACACTTATGTTAAATAAGAGTGAGAATAATATTCGAGTACATATACATATATATCGCGATTGCACGACCGAGAGGTTTTTGTTTCATTGTTTGGTTTGTGGTGAACTTTCAAAAATTTACCTTTTAATAGATGTACCCTGCACACAAAAAGTTTGTGGAACACTGACTAAGGCAACCTCCGTTATCCCCACTAAGTCAGCGAACTAAGGATTATTTTATGCTGGTATTGTATGAGCCATAACACCTCGGATGAAACAACGTAATTGATGCGCCAGCGTACGACTCCCACGGCGAAGCTAAACTTTATCTAAACTACATTCATCTGATTAACTCTACGTTTCATTAGTAAATTTTATATTTAAGGTTATCTTAAGGTCAAAGTTTTTACTGTGAAAGAACAGATCAAAGCAAAAGTTACGTTTACTAAGCGTATCCTAGTTAAACATAATGAATAAAAGAAATACGACTATAATATAAAAAACTTTAAATAAAAATTAATAATATATTGTTTAATTAATAAAATAAAGAAATATTTTGGTTTAAGCATTTCTTTTAACTACAATTACTCTGCAGCTTTGAAAGAAGGCAATTAACGTCAATTTATACATTTCAATCTTCATTTTCATCGTTTCTCTAAAACATTCGTTCATTAGAGAAGTATTATTTCATTCTTATTATAATTAATTATTATTTATATATTATTTATATTTTATATATGGTCTACGTTGTCTATATAAATTAAAATAATAATCTGAGTGATGTTACTGATCATCATTCATCATTTCAGCTGTAGGAAGTCCCTGCTGGACATAGTCCTCGCCTTTGGACCTCCAGGCATACTTATTGTTCAAGAACAGTTTATTCATTAAATAAAGTAAACAATTATAATTCAACTTATAATTTATTCGGTCTCTGGAAGGGCTTCACAGTGTCCGGGCGAGTGTCTTAATAGTGTTGCAACCATGGGAGAGCATGCTGAAGCACATGCTGACTCACTAATTGGGCCGGCTTGTCCGCAGTGATACCACGGGCTCACAGAATACTCATCGTGAAACGGTGTAGTTGGTGCTGTGGTGTTGTACTGTGTTTCGCAGAGTGTGTGAGGATATCGGAGGCCCTTAAAATGCCGCTTAAGAGGCGTAAAATTCGGTAACACAACCAATGCGCGGGCTGTGCCGCAGTTATTCTTGGGCGACTGTGTTCACTTACCATATAAGAGAATTCCTGCTCTATTAATAATAATACCTGCTCCGTTGTCCGCTAATGGAATAATAATAAATAAAGTTATTTTTGCAGTTATACGTTTAGATAAATACATTTTTGCAAATCATATACGTTTATTATAAAATATAACTTAAAAATAGATAAAAATATAAGAAATTGATTTCTTCAAATAAAATATTCCTATCGTATAACTTTATATTTACATAACAAAAAAATATTACAAAATGAAGGCATTCAAGTTTTTTTTATTTCAGTTTTTTACGCTTTCACAAAATTTTTATATTTATTTGACCTTTTTTCTAGATAGTTTACCGTCACCGTTGGAAATATTTACACATTTTATCAACTTTGTTATTAATTAATTTGGTTATATTATTATTTTCTATCTATTCTTTTCAAAATAGTTTTATTTTTCTGATAACAAATTAATATTTAGAATTATTATTAGACATTTTTGAATTACTATGACTTGTGACTAGTGGAGCATTAATAATCGATTCATCCATTGAATAAATTACCTATGAAATTTATACACAGAATTAGTTTCTCTGTATATAATAATTTATTTTATCTTCAATTATTTATATGCATTTCTTCAATGTTCAAAATGCCATAGTTAATTCGTTAATAGTTATTCTCTTTGTTTCAGTAGATATGGTAGCTACGAATGGCATTGTACGCCGTGGAACATCTAGCACAAGCGTCAGTAGACGACTTACGGCCACTTCTTTTATGTCAGTGCCACGCAATGCTCCAATCAGGGCACTATCTGTCAGATCGCATTTCAATTGAATCTTTTGTATATACTATGTTATATTTTGTATATAATATGTATATCTACTTTATGTAAGAAGTTTATTAAGTGTTGTAATAAAATTCAGCTAAAGTTTTCGTTTGTTTAAATTAAATCATGAACCCATAATTACTAACATTCTTAGACTTTAATTTTCATTACAATGGAAGCAATAAGTATAAAATAAAGTCGTAGCGCGTTCGTAACTGACTTCTACGATAGTGTATCGCAACGCTTCGTATCATCGTATTGTTTTACATTAATTATTTAGAGAGTACTCTACTATAAGAGAAGCTTAGTTCTCAATTTAGGGCTATGTCCCAAGAGTCGCAGAATCCACTGTGCTTCGCCATCTCGCCTAATTTGCTACGTCGTCGTGACTTCCCGCATCTACGAGAAGACAGTAAAGAGAAGAATTTTTTTATTTAAACTGTTTTGCTACACATATTTACATGAAAAGAGTTCAATTAAAAGCTTATTTAATTAGTTATTATCTTGATATATAAACTAAAAATTAAAGACAATTTTTAAAATATTTCACTTATAGAATGTTACTCTAATCTGAAGACATTACTATTCTAATATTATATATTATAATTTAGTATTCTTTGTTAGTATTTATAGATAACATTTTTCAATCAAATTTCCATAACCATCGCGATATAAAAATTGAAGCTTTTATACAAAGACTTTTCTAAAAAATTTAAATGTTTTTCTTGATACTTTCTGTATCACTATTTGGATGTTTTGTGAATAGTGGTAATATTTGTGCATATTGTTTCCAAAATGTTAGCACGGCCACAATTTGTAAGGTTGGTCACATTTTGTCTAAATTTAAAATAATTTTATTTACTACTACTTAAATTAACTAGCAATGATAGTCCACTTGTTTTACACATCCATACGACCATTCATAACTGCACTAAAGTTTCAGGAAAACCCCTCGTCCAATTGTTTTAAATATGAAAAATTTATAAACAGTGATAGAGATCAAGAAGAAATTCTCGATAAAATAAATGAACGACGAAATAAAGTAGCATCAGGACAGATACGTTCTTTACCTTCCGCGGAAAATATGCTTAAATTGGTAAAATAATAAAAATATTTTTTAATATAAATAAAATTAATTTAAGGCATACATTTAATAGATTTTTTTTATTTAGATAGACTTCATGAGATGAACTGTAAAGAGAAGATTTAATCTCAGCTTTAATCTTAACTAATTCAAATATAAGTCGTGCTAAAATAGTATTAATTATTATTCAGTAATTAGTTCGGTAATTGCATTTCCTCGAACTTTATAACACATTCACTTATAATTCAGTATATAATATGTTTAACATGCTGAAATTGTGCGCATTGCTTTAAAAATTATAATTAAGTTTATGAAGTACTTATCGGAAGTCAATTAGCGTTGAAGCAACACGAACACGATATAATATGAATAATTAAATGTAATTAGATTCCTTTGTAGCAAATGAAGTTTGTTGTTTTGTCGTTACACATTCCTTTTAACGTAAAAGTAAACTTTTATTAATTTTATTTCCATCTGTATTCTTTAAACTTATCAAAGACTGAAGAAAAAATATTTTGTTTCAAAAGGCTGTATTAGTATGAATGCTAATAACGTATATTTTAGCCCATTCTTAAGTAGTAAGTTGAAATAAGTATATAATAATAATTGAACATACACCAACCCGTTATAAAACCGGCCGTCATAGATATTTATTTAGAAAATCTCCGAAAAGTGTTTTCTTTAGCGGTCTGTAAGTTATCCGCGACTCCGCGACTCTTATTATTGTGTAGATCCCAATTATACTTAGAGACTGTTTATTTTCTATTTTATAAAAATATATTGTCCTACTAAGAAAAATAGCTATGACCGTAGGAATGGAATGATGAATTAGCACATTTGGCGCAACGTACAGCTGACCAATGCATAAGTACCAGCTTGATGGATGAGTGTAGGAGCATAGGTAATGTGTATTATGTTTACTTTTATAGCTTTACATATTATTAGCAGCTAGTGTTCGATCCATCTAGAAGTGAAATGAAGTGATATATTTTTAATCACTCACTCACGATGTTGGGCTATGGAGAGGGCAATGCTCGGAGTCTCGCTGCGACATAAAATTAGAAATGAGGTTATCCGCAGCCCAAGTAACCGCCATTGCCCGTATTAGTAAGTTGAAGTGGCAATAGGCTGGCTACATCGCTCGGCTAACCGACAACCGATGGGGAAGAAAGATTCTCGAGTGGCAACCGCGTACCGGAAAACGCAGTGGGACGACCCGCAACGCGATGGAAAGACGATCTCATTTGCACGATATTATTGAATGTCGCATTTCTTAACAGTCATTTATAATTTTTCGGACATAAATTACTTTCTCTATAACGTATTGAGATGCTACAGTCAAGACACCAATTTCGTTAATTTTATCTCCTAAGTGTTGTAAACGGAGCCAGCTATAAACAAGCTATAAAGCAACAATTATATCTATAACTATTTAAAAATGACAATTAATAATGAACATTTTAAATTAAAAAACAGTATAGAACATTCTCTTCACAAGTGCAAAAATAATAGCATGGGCTTGAATAAAGTACGACATTTTCTTCAGCTCAATACGACCACGACAAAACGATTAAATCATTTCAAAGTATTTTTTTAAATACAAGTAATGACAGGAATACATTTTATTTGACTGTTATATTTATAAATCCTATTGTTTATTTGTATATAGAAAACTCATCAATCGGTCAAACCATTGGCACTGTATATGGCGAGGCGCCGCGACTTAGTCCAGCTACGTTGGTTGATCTATGGTACATGGAATTGCTTCATTTTAACGCAAGCTTAATTTCAAATTTTCAACCGTTAGTTTATACCTATAATATCTTATTCAGAGAGTAAATACATAACATTGATATTTTAAAAATTGTTTAATAGATAATATTTGATAGCTCGAAGTATATGTTATGTAGCACCTAAAATTTAAAGATTAATTATTAAACTTAATAAAATTATTTAATAATTTAAATTAAATATTATTAAATTAAAAGAGTTCCATGAAGTGAGAGATATCGGGTTCGAATCCCCGTCCGGACTATTATAAGTTATAATTTAATTTATAGTTTATTCGGTCTCTGGAACTGCTTGACAGTGGCCGGGCAAGTGTCTTAATAGTGTCGCACCCGTGGGAGAGCCGGAGACCCATGAAGCACATGCTGATGCACTAATTGGGCCTGCTCGTCCAAAGTGATACTAGGGGCTCATAGAATACTCAGTGTAAAACGGTACTTGTACTGTGTTTCGCAGAGTGAGTGAGGATATCGAAGGCCCTTAAAAAAGTGCCGCTTAAATGCCGTAAAAAGCCGGCAACCAATGCGCGGATTGTGGCGCGGTGGTTCATGGGCGAAGGTGTTCTCCTACCATATAGGAGACCCACCTGGTCCATGTCCGCTATAGAATAAAAAAATAAATAAATATAGCAATAAAATAAAAAGCGTAGGACATTAATGTTGAAATGGATAACTTTGCAAGACTTTTTTCTAGGTCCAAAACAATAGGTTTGGTACACAATGAGTATTTTACTCAACTAATATGGGCAAATACCAATGAAGTTGGCTGTGGCGCTTCTACATTTCGGGTAACACAATTTCACAAATATTAAGAGAACTTTTACTAAAGAAAACTATTATTTTCTATTAATTATTTCAGTATATATGATTTTGTTCGAAATTAGTTCAGGCTAAAGCAACGGATTTATAATTTAAAATATTTTAGACAATGTTCTATGCCTACTAAGACATAGTTTACATATTAAACTGTCGATTTAGTTACGACTTTAGGACCTATATTGCATGAAAGTATGTAAATGTTTGTTATTGGGAAATAATAAATTAAATAGTAATAACTGTTACTTTTTATTAATTTTAAAGCCAAGAATGCTTACTTTTATTATGTTGAAATATCTACTTTGCTAGTACTTTTCAAGACTGATAAGTTAATTATAACTTTTTCAGGAAAAGTTATCAGGAAATGAAAACAGAACAGTTTATAGACTAGTGTGCAATTTCCTGCCCGGTGGCAATATTAACGGACAAAGAGTATACAATCCGGGACCTCCTTGTAACAACTGTCCTTATAAGAACGGCTGTGATTCGAAATATACATCACTTTGTCGTAAATATATAAATTTATATTTAACTATTCATAAAATATCACAAGACCACTTTTATAATTTTATGATAGAGGAATTTTATTTAGGATAGATGTGAAATAACATATGAGAAGATACCGAAACAAAATATTAAAAATTTGATAGTTTTATTATTGGAAATTGTAATTCATGTGTAATAGTTTAAATAAAATTACTATACTTTCAAAATTACTAAACAGCACATTCAGATATCATTTCCAAAGGGATAGATGTAATCACAGAACATAACAAGTTTACTTGTAGAACTAATACCACATATTATGATTTCATGTTATAGAATCGAAGTTTCAGCCGAAGTTTAGTAAACCGTTAATCAAATTTTAGTAACATGTTATGTCTTTGTATAGGAAGTTTAGAGATTACTAAGGAAATGGATGAATTAGAAATCGACAAAGATCTGTTGACGTATTCTATAGAGGCGAAAATAAACGACTCTAGTACAGATGCTAAACAATCAAGAGGTGACATTGATAATTCATTTGATTTATTTGCTCATCTTTTCCATCTTGATAACAATGCAACTACGGCAAAAATGAAAAGCACGACTTTATGTAAAGATGTCTTGGCTGTTGATGAATTTATTAACATGTTGAGGAATAAACTAACTACAGATAATCTTCTAAGAGATTTACTATATACTAAAATTCCAAACGGTGATGCTACTTATTATAAAGATCCAAAAATAGACGCCATAGTAAGTAAAATATATAGTCAAAAGACACTACCAACGGGCACTATATCAACAATAAGTGAAGAAATTAATTCTACAATTCTTGCAGATTTAGTTGAAGCTGTTATATTTAGGAATCATGGTAAATTTTAATTTTGCTGCTATGTGCGTTGAACTTGAGCTTTCTTTGTGCAAATATGACTGAAAGTAATCAATTTTAATTTCACAGATAGATTTTCGACGGTTCAAGTTATATACCCAAGCACTAAAGACGTAGATATTAAAACGATTCAAATGCAAGCAGAATTAGGTGAGATACAACGTAACGCAGAATTTACTGGACATTATTTTTTCCCTGAAGATGGCGAAGATAGTCAAAGTGATTCTACGGAATCTTATTACGATCAGTCAAATATACCGGTATCAGAAATTATATTTGAGATTGAAGAATTAAATAGGAAAAAACAAACAAAAGACTTTGTAGAAGAAATTCTTTATTCTGACACAGATACAATATCAAACAGGCAAACTATTTCAAGTGGCAACACTATGAATGGTAATTAATTATCTACAAATCAATTACTGTTAAACTTAAAAAAAATGTTTTGTGTGACTGGTTGTTAGATCTTTTTAAGTAAAGAAAAAATCTGTTATACCAAGGAAAATATTTCTCTTTTTCCAGAAGAAATCTTTAGTATAAAACGCAATAAAAGAAGTAAAAATGAAATAAAAAACTTGAAAAATTTATATAGCAACAATGAAATTATTTTAAATTATGGGGAATTATTAAAACTTCTTGCTGCCGACTTAAAAAAAATTAAATTAAATAGCAAATTTCATTGCTCTCAGAATTCGGCATCAAGAAGTAAATTTACAGGATTTAAAAAGATAATTTTTTGTTGTTTGTCAAATTATATTATAATTAATTTTTTACTGAATCAAATGTATAAATAAATATGAAAAAGTGATTTTATAAAGAACCCAGCTATGTATTATCGATTGTTTCATTTCATTTGCAAAGTTACATAAGCATTTAGAGTGATTTTTGTTTTCATTCCAGTTACCAATTATTTTGTTTACAACTAAATAAAATAAATCTCCATATGATAATGAACTATACCTCTCGATTTCTCTCTTTTTGATGAGTTTATTTATTTTGGAATATTTATTTACTCTCAATTTGCTGTGTCTTTTATTTCTAAGGTTATCATTTCCACAAACACAATCGTCTGTTAGTTTACTAGAGTTTGCGTAATTCTCTCTTTTTGTCTTGTTATCTTTCTCGTCTAAACGTAGGACAGATTTAGAAAGTTTATCAATATTTTCATCTTCCTTCGAATCTCTTCGCACATTTAATGACCGCTTTTCACAATAGTCCTCATTATTTCCATCATCAAACTCTGCCTCAGTACTGGGTGTTGGTAAAGTATCCATTTTGTTTCGATTCATGAAATCTCTGGTACAAGTAGAAGTACGAGTGCAGCCCTCTACATATCCTGGCGGTGTTCGTGATCCTCTATTGCCGATATCTGCGTTTCCTTCGTTGTCGCCGAGTGAGGCTGCTGTCCAGGTACACGTTAATTTCCTTGTACAGTGTTTTAAACGTATAAATGGAGTATTAGCTGTATATTCAGAAGAAGATTCTGTTGCTGCAGTTTCTTCGCTTGCTTCAGGCGCATCTGCACGACGGGCACTAAGTTCAGCTGTGTTGAGTTTCCTCAATCGTAATAGTTCTTCAAAAGACAAATACTTTTCAGTAGGATGCTTTTGACGATTTACATTGATTGATACCGTAATAGGTTCGGTTACTGTCACAATTTTCTGTGTATGAGAAGATTTTAGTGGTTTTCGTACACGTGATTTTTTGTTGTGTCTCAATGTTGTATACCTTATTGATTTCAATTGATTTAGTTTTTTATTAAATTCATCTTCTTGCCAAAATGGTTTGAATGTCATCGAATGCTCAGCTCTTCGCTTTCTGTCGCTACAACAATTTCTCAGCTATACATTTAATTCAAAAAATTAAAAATTTAACCACCCTTACCTTATATCAAGTAACTTCTTTGACTTATGAAAAGAAATTCGTTTCGGCTCGTCGGAATTCCAAAAATCTTCATTAATCATTAATTTACTTTTACTTTTTGTTTTTCCATCGTTTTTATCATAGGCCTCATCTAACTGAGTGTTAGCGACATTTATATGGCGACTCGACACGCTTTTTTCCAAATTTCGCCTCATTTGACAATAATTTAAGTTTTGATTAGCTTCGATACATTCACAATTACAAGTTTGAAGACAAGGTGATGGATAAGTTGAGTACAGTGATTGAAACATAATACATGAACAAGCATTTTGTGAGTGACAAATCTTTCTAGTAGTTGTTTCACACCCGAGCTCACAATTACGACAATTATTATTCTTTTGTCCTCTCGTACATTGAGATGAGACACAATTATTTAAAATGTTCATATCTGATTTTCTAGTACACTCATGAACGCGATTTCTTCTAAACATTTCAGATTTATAATATTCGTTTATTGGAGTTGTAGCATCGTTTCTTCTGAATTGGCTCGGATTTGGATGTAGAAAGTCGAATTCATCAGTGTGATCATGACTATGATGAATTCGAGAGTGCCCTTTTTCTCTTTGATACACATCGCTCTCTGTTTTTCCAGAACTGTGCTCTTGGCTCCAGCGTACGTCATGATAATCTCTTTTCAAAACTGAAAAATATCACATCTTTTGAATTGACACTTGAATTTACTCTACTAAATTAATTACATTTTTTAATTACCGTTATCTTTTCGACTCTTCTGAGTATTATGATCTCCTTCGATGTTAGTATTCATTAGATTACGATATTTTCCAAAAGGATCGATTTCACTTGGTATATGAGATGAAATACGACGTAAGCTTCCAGATGTAGCCGAACCTGTATTTATACATTATAATTAAATAAACCTTTATTGAGTATGCGATGTAAAAAAAATGTATTATACTTATTATCAATTCTTTTTACTATAATTTGAAAAAACTGCTATAAAAATTCAAATCAGGGCGTAACTTACTTGTCACTCTACATAATTTTAGTATATATCACAAAGAAATGATAAGACTTAGGTAAAACTTGCCAATATGATTACACAGCCCTGGGTATAGTTTATCCGATTCTAAATTATCATCACACTGAGTTGCCGGGAAGCCAATACTATAGATGGCACGTCTTTGAATATTTCCCTTGGGCGAGAAATTACAAACCAATCTATCAGCTATTTGACTCACACCATTTATCTTAATCTAAAAAATATATGATTTTTAAAATTTGGTAATAAGTTTTTCTTTTTTTTTCAATGCCTGCTAATATTAATTTGGGTAAATAGACGTTTATATAGCGGTATATAGATATTTACCGGTGGGAGAACCATACTGAAGCATCCATATACTGACGCACTAGTTGGGCCGACTCGTCCGAAATGGTACTTGTACTGTGTTTCGCAAAGTTAGTGAGGATATCGGTAGAAGACTCAAATATCGTAAAAAGACGGCAATACAACCAATTCGCGGCCGTGACGCGGTTGTACATGGGCGGCGGTGTTTTATCATATAGGAGACCCACCTGCTCCGATATCCGCTATACTATAAAAAAACTAACTTCAAGACTTTATTCAACTTTTTAATAAGGTTGCGACGTAAAAAACTTACATAAAACGCTGCTCTTCCACACCCAACACTATGCGTTGTAGCCCAAATTAGCTGCGTGAAATAATGACTTGTGCTGATTCCAGACCTGAATAATTGACAATGCATATATATACTCACCCCTTGCTTAAATTTTCGCATAAACATCTCAATATATAATGAATAACTCAGCTTTCACTTGTGGATCCAGATTCAATTTCATTCAAAACATAAATATATATACTGTACTATATAAAATCTAAGCTGTTAAAAAAATAGTAGTAAATCTATATAGTAAATAAAAATCTCACGTCACGTTTATTATAATACAATTATTTGCTATTATACATTATATAAGAATACTAGTAAGACAATGTTTCATGTTTTTATTACTTCTACAGTTATGTGGTATATACCTGTATACAGTTGGACTTAATCTGGTGTGGTAATTTCAAAGAATTAAAAATAAAACCTTTAACTGATTTAAAAGTTGGTGTAATTAAAATAAACCATTTCACGTTGAACTTACTCATTATAATACGCCACATTTCCATGATAGGCAAACGATTCCATAAACCATATATCGATAAAATTTTTCACTTTCAATCCATTTTCAACTCCTACTATAGTAGCTATATTTTGTCCAACCTTTATTCCTTCTAAACCAATTTTCAAAATTATTAAGTGCAAAATACATTACGTAACATTATTTTTTTTCATTAAAATTAATAATATCAAAGGTCTTGTTAGAATAATAATAAACTTAAAATTAAATAAACTTTTTTCTCATATCTGTGTGGAAATAATAATAGGAGAATCATTAATTTTGGTTTAGTCATATTTGAGATGTTTGCAAATTAATTTTTAATTGCTTTACCCAGGTATAATAATACTTAATTAATGTATAACCTAAGTCTCTACAGTCATCCTCTTTGTTTGGTTTGATTGATTGATGACACTGGTAGGCCCAACGTTGGGCAATCTCCGATAATTCACTGGACCAATTCTGCAAATAATAACACTAAGCCGTATAGTTGTTACTTCATAATCTACTTTATTATCATAACTGAAACGTAATTATAGCAATATATAGTACGTTCTGCGATCACCAACCCGCCTGCCAAGCGTGGTGGTTAAGGCATAATAACCCCCCATTTTGGGGAGTCCTATGTTCAGTAGTGGACTTGAATAGGCTGATGATGAAAGAAAAAAGAAAAATTATAGCAAATAGCTAGTAATATTTATGAATAAATTTATAAAATCAAATAAAGTAGGGAAAAAAATAATTAATTTAAGAGGTTCGTAACTAAGTTGATTGATGAGTGAGGATATTGGAGGCCCTTAAAAATGACGTTGAAATAGCGTAAAGGGCCGGAAACACAACCAATACGCGGACTGTGGCGCGGTTGTCCACGGGCGGCGGTATTTTCTTACACTTATACTATAAAAAATATCAATCGTGAACTCACAATTTTCCTCATATTAGCTGCTTGGGGTAGAGGTCTGAAATATCCCATCGCAATATAATTTCGTCTTTCATTAATTCTATCTAAAATTTCCTTAATATCATGATCTGTGAGATGATATTTAAAGCCTTCACATCTTTCATGCGGCTCTGAAACCTGTCCATATAATTCATTATTTTTTAATATACGATATTTCTAAGATTCTCGTGTTATTTTGAATTTTGGAAAGCAAAAAAGTGAAAACTACTATCAGATATTAAAAATAATAACGATGCAAAATTCTTTAATTTTAAAGTGAAGTTTTAATGCTCAAACTTGAACTATGGAACTACAAACAATCTTGTTGAAGAACTATTTAATTTCAATTGTGATGATGAGCAAACAGTGTCACTCGGAAAAAATCTAACTTTATTAAAATAATAATTGTTAATATATAAATATCATTGTTAATATATAGACTGCGAAGCGTGGCGATTATGCTAAACAACTCTCCTCCCCAAGAGGGAGGCCTATGTCCAGCAGTGGACGTCTTACGGCTGAAATGATGTAATATCATAACTTCATAATATTAACATACATAATTGAGTTGAATAACTGGTTAAAAAAACATTGAAATAAGATTTATTTAGTGTCTCTCGCATGCCAAATGTAGCTCGGATGTATTCCTTATGTAAAAGAATATTATTACTATTCTTATAATCATAACTAGTACGTACTGTATACTTGCACATCGTATGATTAGAGCATATTTTACAATATTTATTACACGATACAAATAAAGCAAAAGCACATATTATACACAATTTAATTTTAAGCATAACAAATAAATAACATTTCAGTACAAACATAAAAACAATCTTAGCCATCCCGATACTTTTAAATTATATTTTTCTTCAGAAACATTTAAAATGTCATTTTGGTTATGTTTATAGTAATTTTAATTTTAATACAATTTAATTATAAAAATACCACCGCTGCAGCTTATAATTATGGAAATGAGAATATCATTCAAACAACCTCCAATGGTTAATTATATTTAAAAATCTAACTATATCAGTTCAATCCCCAAATTATGGCTTTAACGGTTGAACTGTTTATATATTTGAGCTTTTTGGAGGATTAGTTGTATGTACAGATATTCATTAATGAACATAAATAACATTTCAGATTCTACGATAACGGATATCAATAAGGCAACAACTTCATTTAAGACACTATTTGAAATTTCCAAACTCCGCGTTAAGAACAACAATATGAAAGACTTGAAATCAAATATTTTTGATAAAATGTTATCCGATGAAATGTTATCAATTCAGAAACAAATATACGAAAAAAACATAACAAGTCCAGTCTCAGCTAGAATTACCAGTAAACGGTACGTACCCACGCCAATACTAGAAGTTAGGCAGCGTTGGCCAATAGATAGATTACAAACTAATGAAGAAAAAAAGTTAGAATTTGAAAAACACATGAAAAATATTGACGATACAGAAGAAGACCACAAAACAGATGAACAAGAGTCCATTTGTAAAACAAACTGTTCAAGTGAAAGAGTTCTAGAATTAAGAAGTTTATCGGAAAAATTACACAAAATAGACTTCTTTACGAAATCTACACGTACGTCGAAAAAGTGCACGTGTATAAATGGTATTGAACATTCTAATTCTACACATAATAATAAAAACAAAATTCTGGGTTATCATGAATACGATGAGCAAAATCAGGAATGCACTAGAACTGATTCTACAACTACTTCGGTTACTTATCCTATCTATGTCACATATTCACCCTACTTTATCGGAACAATAGCAGACTATGGCAATTTCTATTACCATCCGGATGCTATTAGTAGTTTAAAAAGACCAAAATATCATAAAAATAAAAAGCCTTCAACTGTAGAAATTAATGACAGTTATGAAGATGGTAATGATTACAATGACTACACCCAAGTGATTGAGGATTACACAAAAAGAAGACGGAAACACAAAGATAAAAAGAAAAGTAACAATGAATTTAAAATTATCTATTACACAACCAATAAACTTGTTTCTACTTTAGCTAATTACAGAGACAATATACAAGTTCTCGAAAAAGACAGCTTTGTTGAAGAACTCGTGCAAGATTTGAAAATGTACTACAACGAAGCTGTGATTAAAGATTGTTATTGTTCGTCCGCTTCATACAATCACATTTATAAATTACTGCTATATTTGGTACACTTTTTACTATAAGCATTTTCATTTGTATTTCATTGGCTCATTAAATATTGTTGTGCTTTTATTATAAAAACTATAATTTTATATTTATAAATATTACAATAAAAAATATGTATTAAATATGAAATTCTCGTGTCGCAGCGTCCGTTCTCATACATTTCCGAAACGGGTTGACCGGTTGTCAAGAAATTTTTTATCCATATTTTTATGAAATTGAAATGAAATATGAGATTCTTGTGAATTTTTTTATGCATAGTCATTTTTATACACCAGGGTGATAAGGGTTAACCACCATTAACATTTAATTTATCTTTTCTATAAATTAAAAAAACCCATCCAAAACACTTCTGAGGCCCCTGCGCCGTTATATTATATGTAAGTGTAATAAAATAAATTATTAACGCAAAATAAGGTTAAGCAAGGTTGACTTGAATGGGCTGATGATGATGAAGGTTAAGCAAACGGGTTAATTCCGATTTTTTTGGTTGCATACTAACATAACTTACATGGATTTCCGACTACGACTTAAGTATTAGGTATATTCATCATTTTGTAACGAACAATACTATCTCGCGAATTTAAAAATATTTTATTATTATTTAAAAAAAAATGAGTATTGCTGACAAACAAAAAAAGGTAGTTATTTTAACAATCTTGACAGTTGACGTTGAGGTGACATTTCAAATTATCTGACAATTTATGAAACGATACTTTAGCCCAGAACAAAGCAAAATATTAATGTTTCTTTCTAACTCATTTAAATGCTGTAAGAAAAAGAAGCACCAATATATTCTTGTTGGTACAATTTATTAAACTGGTTACTATCGTTTCTCATGTGTATTTTAATTTGTTTTGATAGTTGAAATTGAACTTTTCTTGAAATTTACAGACTCAAGACTTCACTCGTGTTAATGGTTATTAGTAAATGATACTTGTTTTGCGAAAGAAGGTATTTAAGGAAGGTGCCTTTTTCATACAATAAACAACGTCAGTTTTTCATTTTGTTGTTATGGAAGGATCGCACATAAACAACTTCGCTTTATCTTTTAAAAACAATCGGGTAAGTACTATTACTTTAATTAGTTCGTTTTTGATAAATTTTATATTCGGTGATTCTTCAGGTTTAAAATAAAAAATTATAGGTGTAAATATAATGTAAGTACATTTATAGTGTACTATTTTATATGAACGTAATATCCCTTTTCAAACAATCCCGCCATGTTTATATCGCATTATAAAAATCAGTATTTTTTATTAAATTAAGCACTTGCAATGTCTGCCTTGGTTAGTAGGTACATGATATTCTATGCGTTGTATCTTAGACAAATAACAAAATGATTGTAGTGTTGTCTTTAATATTTGCTCATATAAGGAATGTATTCATTAAAAACCAGACTGCAATATTTAATTTGAGTATAATTTTATTCACTTTATTAGAAAGTTATCTTTGTCCATTAGCATTAATAAAGCTAATGGTTATATTGAGTAATTGGCAAATTTTGAATCAATCAAATGAGCCCTTGTTAAGATATAGGCATACTTACATGTTGAAACTGAAAACCTTAGGTATTTGTGACAACATCTGTCATGTCTCATTTCTTTGTATTGTTGTGGAAGCGGAAGGAAAAATACAAAACTATAAGGTAATTTATAATTTTTTAAATATTAAATTGTCTCATTAAGTTCTGGTACATACAGGTTTCTTGTGACAAAATAGTTATGATTGTATTAGTCCTGTAAACTACCTTCTATATATTAGATGTTAATATATTGTAATTATACATAAATAATGCAAAGTTTGTAAACATTGTGAATAGAGTGTTGAGACGAATAGAATGTTGAGACAAATAGAAGTCCCTTTCAGTCGTCATTAATCAGTTTAGTAAGATAAGGCTAAATAAATACTGTTCCTAATGAGATTATAATAATAAATATAAATGAAAAATTACCAACTTAAATTACTTCAGACATATTACATGTTTCTGGGTATTAAAAATATTTTGGAAAAAGACATATTAACAACTTACACTTTGTTAGATAATATTATTGATTAGTTGTTGTATATAGTCTGCCACAGTTCATATAAGACAGAAACTGAGCTCAGCCAATTTAAAAATATCAGACTTTCGTCATTCAGGAGTTGTCAATGTAAAGAATGCTAAATATAAATAATATGTCTATAGAGATATTTTCCGCAACTCGATTTCTGAGCGCTTATTTTGCGTGGTAATAGATTCTTTTCTTCATTGGTATTCTAAATTCTTCTTATTCTAAATTCTAAATAACTATCCTAGTAGGTTTTTTTTATATTTGAGAATGCATTTAATAAAATGTTTTCCAAAAGTATTTGGTTTTAACATTAAATTCTTAGGAATATTGTTTTAAATAGAATTAACTGTGCTGTCATAGCAAGACTTTCATTTAATTTATTAAATATCTAACAGGGTATTAAGAGTGCTTCTTTTATTGTCTTTGTACGGCTTTATTATCATTGGAAAAATCAACGACACATGAAGGCCTTATTAGACTTGTAGTAGCGGCTGTGCAATAGAGAAAACCTGCATCTATTCAAGATTTTACAATATTGTTTATATTTTTTATGTTTTATTTTTAATAATATCTCCCACATCCTCACTCTCAGTGAGACGCAGTAAAAGTACCGTTTTAAGTTCAGCTACCATTTAACGCTGAGTATTCAGTGAGCCAGTGGTAGCACTTCGGACGAACCGGCACAATTAGTGCCTCAGCATATGCTTCGCCTCTCCCACGACAGCGACAGTATTAAAACATTCACCCGGCCACTGTCAAGCTCTTCCAAAGACCTAAGAAATTATAAATGAAATAATAATTATATATAAAGGCATTTTTGAAAATTTGTAGTTAATAAAAAAATGTTCTAAATATATGAACGATATAATAATTGACGACGAATACGAGTAACTATTGGCTACTGTCTTGGGATTGAATTCAAATAATATGTCAATCACTGCTAAATCGTATACCTACAAGATCATGCCTATGTATAATAGATACATGGACATGATCTCCCTGGCCTGGGTTCATTGCGCATTTTATTAATATTTTCAATTTACATGATTGAGAAACGGCTCAGCAAACCCCGTGATTGATACTTATAATTAAATGTGGATTACGTGTATAGTAAAACTTACGCAAGAGAATAATCCTTGCTGATCATACAATCGTAAAGCATCTATATATAGAGTTTCAGGAGTTTATGGTTTCATATATAATAATGCCCTGAAATCATCTTCCTGTCTATGGATTATGGTTAACCCAAGATGTTTCCTGAAATGTTGTATTTTGCTTAATTAATCCTAGTTAATACTTTAAATAATCGATGTTTTTTTAAATTGGCAACTTTAATATATTTCTAAGATATAAGAATTTGGTCACATCTCCACAACGGTTAGCAAAAACTTTGAAAACGAATGCAGGAAGTCTCTAAAAATATTGCCCTATATAACATTTTGTAGTTTTAAGTGACATTTTATTCTAACACGAAGAGTATGTATACACGTGTAATGAAGTCCTCGGTAAATAAATGCAAGCATAAAACTGATAAAGTGACCCACTATAAAGATAACACTGTATGAGAGACGATATAACCATAGTCTTTCGACCCACAGTTGAGACGTCTTATTTATCTTCTGAACTAAATATGCTTTCCTTGTTTTTATTTTTAATAGATGCGAGTATTCAACATAACTTTATTCTGGCGATAGAGAAAAAACACAAAATATGTTATTCGTAAAATCACCTATTGTTAGTAATATAATCTTCATAGATCGGAGACAGGACAGTTAAATTTGACGACTATCACCAGCGTACCAGAAGTTACGCCCATATTATGTTTTTCAGGGTTTTTTAATACCTAATTTTACGTGCCATATAAAATGATATCAGTGTAATATTCTACGTAGAAGAGAATAAAGCCATCCTGTCTCTCTGTAAGATCTTCTAAATTCTCAACAATATTTTGAAAGAGTTGTATCTTTATAAAAGAGCATTGATAAAGTAATTAGGTTGATTTACTTACTGTTTATCAAGTGGCAGTAAATAAGGTAATAAAGGCTATATTTTAACCAGCTTGGAATATATATAACATATATATTCCATATATATGTTATATATTTATATATGTTATATATATATGTTATAGCAATATATTTTTTTTAAACTCATATGGATATAATTTAAATAATTGTAGTAATTGATAAGTTTAAATAAAATTTCATCGTTTAAAGAGACATCTAAAGAGAGCCTGTAAATTTGTAGAAAGAACATTTAGCAAAAGCTTGTCTTGATCTGGTTGAAGATAGAAGAATGTAATATAACATTTTGTCTTAAGGTAAAATAAGTACTTTGCTTTCCCAGGCTATATCATTAATAATATCGCCGTCAGACATAAATTCCATAGTTGACAACTTTTATTATGTACATAATGTCAAAATACTATTTTCTGGATATAATGCATAATTGTTCTAAAAATGTATTGTATGGCAAATTTAGTAACGAATTGGTACTGTTATGTTTCAATTTAACGTAAATCTCGCAAAAATATAATTGCAAATTATTTGGGTTTTGTTTCAGTTAAGTTACTGCGGTCAAGATTGTCAAAAACTTCCCCCGGCATTATGGAATATGTATGGGCCAAAAGTCAACTATTTAGACTTGAGGTATAACTATTAATTCTTGTTTAATCTAACATCATTTCGAACTTAACTCAGTTATTATTATTAATATATAAGTAGATTTTTCAAGGAGAACAACCAAAGACGCGTAGTCAACCTGCATCGATTTATATTTTTTGTTGTCAACAATTTACTGTTTTATTTTATAGTTATCTCATGTAAACTAAAAAGCTACCTAAGTATAACCTGCATCATATGTTTATACGATCAAAGGAAATCATGTCGGAGCTCTTAATAGGTTGGAGGGTAGAGTTGAAACATGAAACAAAATCTACATTCCAATACATCATTTATTATATATGTCTACCATTAAGGACAGAATTTGATCACTTAAGAGCATTTTCCCCTTGTGACCACACTACATATCTCCATCGGCACGGTATAATACATTTCCTTTCAGTTACAACAGCATGGAAACATTGAAGGGGCTGGAAAAGTTCACTAGACTTGAAGAACTCATACTAGACAACAACAAATTGTCTGATACTGTCAGCTTTCCGCTATTACCCTTTCTGAGGACGATATCTTTGAATAATAATGAGGTAACGTAATTCAACTGATACAATATCACACAAATATGTATGTTCAAACGACATCACAATCCGAATAAGCAACTAAAATAAGGTTGTGGTTTTGAATACGGAATGAGTTATAAATCTTCATTGTTTTATATGTTCATAGTAGAAGATTTAAATTATTCACACTGATTTTATAATTCGTAACCGTACGTTCCGGAAAACGCTGGATGCAGGTCGCCTCCGACAGGTATTCATGGAGGTCCAAGAGTTAGGCCTATGTCCAGCAGTGGCCGTCTTACGGCTGAAATGATGAACCGTACGGAAATAGTTATATGATCTTACCAATTTTTATCGTTGAAATTGTCGCTTTAAGAAGATATTACGTCGAATAGCTACATACAACTAATGTTTCTTTGATAAAAAAAGTTGCGTGCGCTCTTAATATCTTGGAAAGTGTATCGGATAGCACGTAACGTCAAATAATTTTATCGTGTTTCATTAGAAATGACTATAAATTCTTGTTAGTATCTATAGTGGTATCTCGATATTCGAATGTCAAGGGAAATGTTTAAAAATATCGATTTATGAGTTTTCTATCTAACAAGAATTTCGAGATAAATAGGATTTATTTGCTAAAACTTTGCTAACTTGTATTATGAGAATATTTTAGATTTGTGGAGTTAAAGCTAAACAAAAGTTTGACTTATTTTTTTGTTTCACATTTATTTATATAAATTTACATGCACTAGAAAAAACTAAACGGATCTCGACGTTAATTCTAGTCATATACATTTATATATAGGTAGCATCCTGTTAAAACGCATAAGTAAAATAAAAATATTTAATAAACACATTTATTAATTCATAAAATCAAATTTATTGCTATTTTTTTGGAGAAGTCCAAGTAAGACGCCACAATATTTTACTAACTACGGAGTCTCGTTTTTGAGATTCGAATAATAAACCGATATACCGAGTATTTAGAGGTTCAGCGGAAGGGAATAGCATTTTTTTCTAGTTAATGAGGAGTTCGACTAAACGAGGTTCGAATTGTCGAGATTCCACTGTACATACAAATTTATTTGTGGCAGTATAGAGAAAGGATGCCCTAAGGTGTATTTTACGCTATAACTTAAAATCTTATGACGCTAAACTAGGTGGATGAGCTAAAAATAATTTGATTTTGGTCACGTAAATATAGGCAGGCCTTACCTTTCCTATTACAGATAACCAATTTAGAAGAACTAGTCAACAAGTTATGCATATCATTTCCTTCACTCACGTACCTGAGTCTCTTGAGCAATAAAGCCTGTCCAAACCAGCTCTCAGATCTTGACAAAGATGAGTCAGATTACCAAAGATACAGGTAGGTACGAGTACCATAGTTGATATTAATATACTAAAATTAGATATCCATCTGCATTTAGTTAAATTCAAACGGTATTTCGTAAAAATAATCTATATAAATTTTTACAATGGGTCTTACAATTCTTACGATGGGTCTAATGGAGAAGCTCAGAGTCACTCAGCGTGCTATGGAGAGGGCAATGCTCGGAGTTTCGCTGCGAGATAAAATCAGAAATGAGGTTATCCGCAGCCGAACCAAAGTAACCAACATTGCCCGCCGTATTAGTAA
>DWCF01000807.1:0-38286 GCA_018230265.1 Delias oraia
GATTAGCTAAGTTAACTGACTTTTTATCGTATAGCGGACAACAGGGCAACTGGGTCTACTATATAGTTAGAAAACACTGCCGCCCATAGACTACGGCGCCACAGTCCGCGTATTGGTTGTGTTGCCGATTTTTTATACCGCTTATGCGGCATTTTTAAAGGCCTTTGATATCCCCACTCACTCAGCAAAACAGTAGAAGTTCCGTTTTAAGTACAACTATATATGTATATAAATATATCTATATTCGCCGAACATGTATGGATAGCCGCTGTCTCGCTGTTGCAGACACGACGAGGACAGCCCGCCCGACATCGAACTGTCGGAAAGCGCACTGTCAATACATGGAGTCGCTGGTGTTCGTCACTATGTGGCGAGTTCAGTTAGCACCTACTCACAGCTGAAGAACGAGACAATGTTATATATACAGTAGGATATTTTATATATACGATGTACAGAAGCATCTCGATGATTCGAATGTCAAGGGAAGTGCTAAAAATGTCGAGTTAATACGTATATTTGAAGACTTTTGTAGTTAGGACGGACGAGTGGCCCAATTAATGTCCACGCGTGAAGTTCATCCAAACCTTAATTCCTAATTGCTAAATTGAAAGCACTAATGTTAAGTTCAGTAGTAGTGCGTATATCAGAAGCGAACACCTATGCCACTGAAAGGCAAAGAATGCGTCTGTGACATTGATGACCAGAATACATGGAAAGAAAGTCAAAGCGAGGCGTAAGCGATTGAATTTATTCCGCGGAGTGAGCCAAAGTGGGAGCGCCGCATCTCACTAAGTTGATTTGCTCCGGCAAACGCTGAACCCCGTGGGTCCACTATTAAAAACTAATCCGAGCGGAAAGTCGACCTTCGGCGGCAGAGATCGGATTGTCTCGGTGCAGTGGCGGGCAACGCGAGGAGCCGCGATCTTGCCGCGAAGCCCGCCTCCGCTAGTCGCCGCTAGATAGCGCCCATCGTGCATTTAGGTACAGTCTTTATTGCGATTAGACGTTGGTAATAAATTGTTTAGTACACTTTACAGAAGATCTGTAAGGGAGATTTTAATATGAAATTTGTCTTTTACAATATGCAGCCTTATAATTGCTTTGCTCTCAGCATTTTCTAAACATCTAGCGGCTATCTTTAAAGCAATCTTACGTCTTAATACTTAACAACTAAATTATTATAATAATAAGCTAGCACCTAATTGAAATCTTTGAACTACTCAATAAATAATAAATCGTACAAAGGAGACAACTTACTCAACATGTTTTCGATGGTGAACAATGCTAGGCTGTCAACTATGGAATGTGGGTGTACGTTTAAGCTCACCTGTAGGTATCACTCATGGTAGCGATAGGCTGCGGTATGGGGCTGTACATGGAGTTGAAGCCTCCGTTGAGCGGTAGGCGCGGCGGAGGGGCGGGCGGCGACGCGGGGGCATCCCGTCGTTGACTTCGCAGCTTCTCTTCGCGGCGCCATTTCGCGCGTCGATTCGAAAACCACACCTGCGGAAGCGAGAAAGTTAACATTGGAACAGTCAACCGCATCTCATCTATTTCCCGACTGTTGGAATTTTGTTTATCGTCTATTCTAATGGTATAGATAAATAACTCGTGTCCTTTCGTACGAGTACATGTCGTTTATTACATTCCCGAATCATACCTTATATATGTAGCCTTATAACCCTCCCAATATTAAAACATAATGTTAATAATAATATAAATAAACGTATAACTATATGGCCATTTAAATAGCTTCAACATTATGACATTGAACTGCGTGAAACGGAACGCGCCTCCGGAAGCGTTGCTCACGCGCGCTTCACTTCCGACAGTCATGGCACAACAATATGGCGCACGGCTTTCCCGCGCTTTTCATATAACATTACAAAGCACACAGAGTTTTCATATTTCGACTTCACTGCATTATATGCCTAAGCGCGTCGCTTATTCTCATTTGGAATTACAATTCTGAAACGTTTCTCTAATGAGAATATCAAAGTACCTCATAAGAGTACAAACGTGATTTCTCTAAGCAAATAATAGATAGTCTAACTTGACTATTCTAATAAGGCTTTACAATTTTTCGAATCCGTATAGGAATTTTCTGTGTACGAATAATAGGAAAGATTTGGCTAGTTTTTGCCTATGGTTGGTCAGAATTTTCTCTCTATTTCCTTTAGTAAAATAAAAGAGAAAATTTATTCGCACCAGCTTACAAGGAAGGCGTAGGGGACGAGGAGGTAATATCTCATAATATTATTGCCGGAGCCTCGACGAAATCGCGAGTGGCCGGCTATATTTTATTTCGTCCCTCGAAAAGTTCGGAAGGGTCCCGAGGGTTCAGCAGGATGGAAAAGGGCGTGCGCACATTTAGTTTTTTGTTATTAGTGTGGTTTTATGTTAAGGCTGTTTCGGCCCTTTTAACTTTTATTGCGGGGCGGGTCCGTGCATCACTTCATCAGGCGACTCCACACGGAGAAATGTCCAAAAATTTAATACTACAAATGACTATACCTTGGCATCAGTATCACTCGTTAGGAGTTAGCACAGTTTTAAAGAGCCTTATTTGGATTGCGATTAAAAAAGGAAAAAGTAAAAGAGCTTCTGTATGAAAGCTCTCTTGAAGTATGTTTTAGGTAGAAAGGTACGTGCGAATTGCTTTAATGGTGAGTTAGGTAAAGAATCGGCAGACCTCGCTGGTGTGCGTGCGGGTTTAGATGGATACTTTGGCGATTGTGAGGAAACGGTGAAATATTATGACATTTCTTTTTATCCACTCGCTGACAGCGGTGACAGCTCGTTTCCCGCCTACGTCATCCCGTTGGCCTTTTGTAAATTGTTACCCTCATAGTTGCGACGAAATAATGTTAGCTCTACTAAATGAGATTTGCCATAATTCTGTTAGAGGCCCGCCAAGCCGCAACTCACCGGCTTATTTTATTATTGTTTTAATACATGCCTCGTGGAATAGCAATTATTGTGAGGGTTTGGCGGCGTCTCAATACGTTTTCAATGTGGCATATAGTCTGTGAATTATGAAAGAGCGAAAAAATGCCTGCAGATGTTTGGTGTACATAATAACTTGTATAAATGATGCTTAATTCACCGGTCATAATGTATAAATATTGAAGTAACATGACCAAAATCGCCAAACCAATATAAAATCCATTTGCGCGATACAGAACAGAGAGGCAAAAATCTATCAGAGCCGCAAGTCTACGCGCAGATAGGGATCATATGTTGTGCGGCATAAGGTAACAATTTCAGTGGTGCCATGTAAAGGCTGTGTGGGTGCCAATTTTTCAAAACACTCCCCTCTTTACAGGAACTTACCACCCCGCGTTTCCTATAGGCCGCGGGATCGATACAACCCCACATAGGGTGAATATTATTTTGAACATTCCGTAGAATATTTGAATTTATAAACTGACTACGCTTAAAGGGAATATCTTGTAGGTATAACGTGCGCTGTAGCTAACGACATGTCGCAGGAATACCTACTGTAATTATTGTGCAGCGTTTTCATGTGCGGCAGTTTGATATCATTTGGGTATAGGCTATACGTAGAGAAATGTCATTAATGATTTGAAATTTGTTCAAGCAATTCTCCGTTATTACTGGAAAATGTTATTTCTTCGCGTGAAATAATATAGAGACTTTTTATGACAGTTTTAACAGTTATGTAACAATTGTATTAAATGTATAAATACATTATAATTCGTGTGATTTAATATTCCTTTGAATATATCCACAAATAATAGTAAATTGTCGTAAAATATATTTAAATAAGAATAGATTTATTATCTTAACACATGGAACGTCCACGTATGTCGATGTAGTTTTATCAGTTCTTACGAGCTCCGAATGTTATTAGGTATTCCAAAGGCACAGTATTCATAAGCAAGAGGCTTGATCTTGCTGCCAAGGGCAACACGTGGTATCCAAACAGCGCACTCATCCTGAAAAGCATCTATATAACTCATACTCGTTCCACTAAATCAGAGTTCTGTGTGGCTTAACACTTTTAGCATATCATTTTTATTTGCGGGATAAAAAGTTGGAGACAAAGAAAGAAAGGCACGCCGAATCGTTAGGTACATTTGGAAACACCCTTGAAAAACGCAACCGACTTACAATCCCAAACTCGAGAATTGAAAGGCTTTGTAAAAAAAAAGGCTGTGAGGATATTTTTCTTTATGCATTATTCGAAAGCAAAACAAATTTCGTAAGAAGCAACAGTTCCTAATATTAGCAAGTTCTCCGCATTAGTTAACGCGTGTTTTTATTTCTGACATATTTAACAATCTTGGAGATATTTTACAAGCTGCTAGCTCTTTGGTGGAGATATGTTGAAAGCGACTCTTTGAGAACAGCCCGAAGATCGATGCGTCAAAAGACCTTATTTTATGTGGTGCGGGTGTTGATAAGCTATTTTGAAGGTTACAAAAGTTCAAAATGTTTAATTATTCAATATTGATATAAGTGAAAGGTCTGAAAAGTTCATTATATAATAAAGTATCGCCGGCGCAGCAAAGATTAAAATAAGTAAAGGTTTCGTGGCCTACATTTTGTGAAAATTTCTCAAGCACTCAATTCATTTAAATTTACATTAATCCATTCACATTGTAAGGCTTTTGAATACACTTTTAACCTACATCATACGTCGAGAGATGGCGCGTTTCAAGGCATTTCGTTTTTCAGTCTCGCATCCGTAGCACAATAGCACCGCTACATAGAATGGCAATAGTTCATTTTTATTCTTAATATTTTATTAATTATTACATATAAAGATTGCATTTCTGTGTAGGAAATTCGATCAAAGAAACAACATTAAAAGTTTTTAATTATGTAACATTAAAATAATAACAATTACATTTATTTTAAACTATTCAAAACTCTTCACATAATATGTAATTGAAAGATTCATATCTTAGAAGATCTAGCATTCCATAAATGAATGGCAGAAATTACATCAATATTATAGTTGACTGTGCAGATAATATTCTTAAAGCAATTTAAATAGATATCAATGAAAAGAACAGAACTTTAATATACAACCTCATCCAATATACTTTTATTGACTTTTTAAGTATAACTTTGCTACTTAAGTAAAGTAGTAGTTTGGACACTCGTTCTTTTCAACGGCCTGTTTAGACTATCAAAAAGGCTGACCGTGCCTTCTGAATGCTACTTGGCAGGTGATAAGTGGATATGCGTGCTACGCTAGAATATAAAGTAACTGTTCTGTTAGGTCCATGGCCTAATCATTCGAACGAGCACCCAAAGGAGCGCAAGACTATTTATAGATGTCTCAAAAGTTAAAAGTTATTTATTAACTTTTACACGCCCAGCTATGAAAACAGGAATTTCGATCTGGTTCTATGTAATCTTTAGACATTCAATTTATTAAAATCCAAATGGCAAACGACAGAATTGTTCTAAAACTCTTCTATGTAACAGATAGATCTGTTATGTTTTCCTTAATTTGTACAAGATTTGAAAGTAACTAAGCATGGTCGTATCTGGAAGTAAGCAACAATCTTACAAATGTAACGAAATAAACTAATTGCATTCGCCTTCGATCTCCATCTATGGCGAATGCAATTAATATCTTTTTCTCCACAAACACTACACACGACTAACACTCCGGGTCTAATAAGAAGTTAATTGGTATTTATTCTCTAGCAGGCGACATCCTTCGAGTTAATCTGTGGAGCAATATATATTGACAATGTATCCATAGACACTCCTCCCTCGGGGAGTTTCATAGTGAATAAAGTACGCCGTTGTCTACAACAGCCCTTTCATAATTCAATGAAACAACAAGGAATATTTAGAAGCTTGTTGCAATGTCGCATTAAGAGCGTTTTAAAAGTTGGCAACACTTAGAGTTAGTGATAAACGATCTTTTAAACTGTTGGCAACGCTAATGCGGTGTCGGGAAAATGCCGCGAGTGCATGCTCCAGTGGCCGTACGCTGCTGACGGTGACATTTTAACTTTTTAATGCATTTTTCAATTTAATAAGTGCTAATTTAATAAGGTACGCATTTACGTAATTGCATTTGCGAAATGGCCAAGTTATTTAATGCGAAGCTTTTTTGCGTTTTTTCATCGAACTTCAAGTCGAGAATTGTTTTCGGACTACTAAAATCAGGTTTAATTAATTGGTGTACCTATATCAAATATATTACATAAAACCTCTACGTGGGTGACCACATGGTCTAGCCTTCTGTTCTAACTTGAACTTAATAAATAAATTAAACAAATGACTAGACATCATTCAATTTGTGCTTAATCTTTTGCCGAACATATTTTGATGGAAACAATATAAAAAATCAATGTGCATTGGATATAACAGTCGCGTGTCCAAATATTACAATACAGAAGACAAAATGGTATACAAAATACCAAATGATATATTATAAAAGTGGGCGAAACGCGGAAAGAAGCCGCCACAACAAGCTGCCCAATTCCCCAGTCGGCGTGTTTGCTCGCTCTATGTATTACATATTTACACATCGGCCTTATAATGTTGCCCTTGTTTTTTTAGTCTGTTTGCTAAAGACACATCTACATGCGGCCCGGGCCTATGTAAACAGGCAGTGTAAACACGGCCCTATGAACGCATCGGACGCCCGATTTTTTAATAAAGCCCCCCACGCCGCGAACTAACGAGCTTTGATTGATAAAATGCGAGCTCTTTTTATTACAAAAGCGGCGCCTCTCACGTGGAAGTAGCGCGGACTTTTCGTGCATGAGAGTCACTTTTACGCGATGCGTTCAGCAAGGCTCATGAGTTGTCGTTTTTTTATTCTATAGCGGACAACGGAGCAGGTGGGTCTCCTGTATGGTAATAGAACACCGCCGCCCATTGCTGGCTTTTTACGCCACCGTTACGCACTAGTTGGGCCGGCTCGTTCGAAGTGATACCACGGGCTCACAGAATACTCAACGTGAAACAGTATTCATACTGTTTTTCGCTGAATGAGTGAGGATATCGGACGCCCTTAAAAATACTGCTTAAGTGGCATAAAAAGACGGTAACACAAGCAATGCACGGACTGTGGCGCGGTTGGTGATGAGCGGCGGCGTTCCTTTACTTCAGATTTTCTTATTAACAGTTTATGATAGTCAGTGAAGCATTTTTACTTAATGTTAGTCGTTAATGCATCATGAGATGCTAGTTAGTTTACAAGCCTTGGCCGGCGAGAGTGGCCTCTCGGCGCTGGCTGAGAGAGTCGCGGAGGGCGGAGCCTTACCGCGGCGTAAACTGGAGTTTATTTTACCTGGATACGTGCCTCAGGCAATCCAATCTTTTCGGCCAGCCGCTCCCGCGCGAACACGTCCGGGTAGTGCGTGCGCTCGAACTCTGCCAAACAATTTTCACTTTTCTATTAAATTCGCCAAATGGAAAAACTAGATTTTTCCGCTCCATGTCACTGATATTGCGGCAAGGTTCCTAACTTCAAATTCAGGAAATAAAAAACGTCTCAGTTGTTATTGCACCTTCTCAACTATAATAAAAAATAAAATAGACCCATGTAATCGCAGAAATGTTTCTTTCACGAGGCAAAATAAGAGTAATATTTATAAGGAGGGATTAAATTGAATAAATCTTGTTCCACTTTCAAATGTCTTGAATAATATAAACAGTGAAGTTATTCAATGCATTTAAAGTTTTCAGTTTCGTTATCGTCTATCGTATTTCTATCTTCTGTTTCTATTCGTATTTCTAAGTGAGAATTTCACCAGTTTTAGATGTTAGAGTAGAGCAATACAAGGCTAAGAGTCGGCGTGGCAATGCGGTGTGGCCGAATGGAGAGGTTAAACTGATTAGCGCTTCCGTACACTTCAGTTAGGTTCGAGAGAAAACTCATCAGCGGAGCGACATAAAACAAAAGGAAAATAAACTGGCCAGAAAGAAGCAAGAGCGTATTAGCGCGGGCCAAAATTGGGCGCGGTGCCATCTCCCAAGAGGAGAGCAAACACGGGAAAATATTTATTTGCTAATATTATTGCAAATAATAAATAGAGGGACATTCCCAAATAGGTTTATGAGGTCCCGGGGGCCTCCTGAGTGTTTGATGTCCTTAACTTGCCTCTACAACTGCTAATTATTAGTTTGCGAGGGCGCGTTTTTATTGCTCACCGCAAACATCGCTTTCGACGACTTCCACTCATTTGCAGAGTCTTTGATTTCAGATTAAGCAAAATATACCGGTGCTATTTTCAGTGATACTAGCATAAATAGCTTTGTCTTTTAAATTAATTTGTCTAATGCAGTATTCGTAGCGCGTAGACATGTATATGCTACGAGATCGTAGGAATTTCTGTAATAAGATCTACGAAGAGGTTTTGTAGAGAGTGTTAGCGTGGGAGAGAGAGAAAACTCACCTTTTTCAAGGCTATCTATTTGGTCGTTAGTGAAGGAGGTGCGGTTCCTCTGCAGCTTCCGCTTGAGCCTCAGCCGCATCTGCGAGTCTTCATCTCCCGACGAGGCGTGCTCGCTGTTGCCATCGGAGCCTGCTTCCGACTGGATGGTGTCTGCTACAACGATCAATATTTATTAGTATATTATAATATAGCTGAATATTACTCGGCAACATTGTTTTGCCATAAAAATCATTAAAGTCCCAAAAAACAGGGATTGGTGAAAGAAGTATTAAAATTCGCGATGTATTTATTTTTGTTTGATGCATCGTAAAAATATTGTAAAAATAGGTTACCACATAATATTTAAATATATAAAATAGATTTTGATCGATTCTCAGACTTGCCTGATATTCGCACGAGATTTCATAAAAATATGTCGATTAGGTTTGGAGGGATATAAGAACAACCATGTGACCTGAGAATTTCATATATAATAATCAATTCGAGAGATAAAATAGGTCATAGATAACCATATGTATCAAAAGATTATATTTTGTTATTTAAAGTAATAACTTTCTAATCCCGCATACTTGATACTTTAGACAGATCTTATACACGTTCATACGAGTATGTCAAAACGTTATAGCGGAGATGCACTACGCGGATACAAAGAATGAGTTTGTCAAACGAAACCGTTGAAAGGCCTCTTCATCATGAACTATCAACACAGTGCCTATGGCCATCAGGAGAATGCGTCAGCGGATCACACAATGGCGCCGAAGAAGGCCTCCGCGCGCGGCCGAAGCGCAGCGCGCGGCGGGCCAGCGTCGGCTGGGCGGCCCCCGGCAGGGGTGATACGCAAAATTAAACGTTACTCGTAATGTCGACATGCCCCTGCCTAATTGATTAATTTGCTTTATGGTTTGAGTACTCGAGTTCGATTCCCGGGCCTGTAATGGCCGCACGGCTAGATGACTTTATTGAATGGAGGGCCTGTTACGCAATCTGTCACATTTGCGCGATTGTCTGCGCGGGCGCGTTCGCGTATTGTCGTACGTTGTTACTTACATTAATTACTCTTACGTTCGAGCAATTACAGTTTGTGCATCTCTTAGGGGGCTTCGGGCAAGATTTTCTGCTTTTAAATTTGTGTCTTAATGGGAGGTTCTTAAAAAAATCACTGTTGATAAGTAATAATATAAATTATGTCATTATTATCTTTCAATCTAAAAGCCTTAAATTGTAACCCGAAGCGATTAAAATATTTTTTCTTCTAAATTATGTTCTGTTTAACGTACTTAGATGTTTCGGCGCGTTTTGTTGTCGCATTAAAGATCTTTCAACTACATTCCGACCCTACGCAATTTCGAAAACGGTGCGGCAACACTTGATACAGTTTATTGGCAACATTGACGTCACAAGATTGATGCCTCTCGCGAGCGTTTGACAAGTGTGATCGATGGCAGCCGGCGCAGATTCCACTCAGCGAGGGTGGCGCGCACTTCGATTCCACGGAAAACGGGATTCCTAAATAATCCCCGAGTATCTGTTAATCTACGACCAAGAAACGAACGACGGAACTGTAGGTCTGTTTGTGGCTTCACTTGTATTACTGGGTGTTAGATATACAAGAGACGCGGCAAGACCGGAGCGTTCTCTTTCCTGTGTGCCTGCTTCGTTGTTATTAAGGCAGACGGAGTTGTGGAAATCTGTCGGTCTTAATAACGACGATTACAAGTATCCCTGAAGTACGTTAACATAAAAAAAGGAAATAACAACCTGGTGCTTTGTGCTCTCTCAAAGGAGGACAAAGATTGATATTTTCATTTCAGTCATTTTATTTACAGCAGCGGAGCGGAATATAAAGGAATTCATTAAAAAGCGTCCCGCACTTACGATATAACGACCTGCAAAACCAACGACTGATCGAAGAACAACTTTCCGATATTACAGACGACGACAACGCGAAATATATTCGGCTGTTCAGCCGCGGACATTCTATTTGGCACATGTCGGGCGTCTTAACCGGCCTCATTAAAGAGCATTTCTTTGCTTTTTATGATAAGAGAGGCTGCTAAAGTGTAAAACAAAAACATCTTTGACCATAAGTGTTTTTTCCTTGGTCTACTAAAGTTTAATTGCAGTGAAAGAGCCCAACACAAGAGTAGTGTGAACGACATAGTATTCTAGCGTTATTGTTCAGTATTAGGTATCTATACAAAACGTTTCTAATGTGATGGAATTTTTTAATTAACAAGTGTGAGACGGTATGGCCACGTCAGCCGCGAGTGCAGTAAAGGAAACAAGAGTTGGTGTGAAGGGAGTCGCGACAAAAATAATGGAAGTGGAGACGTGCTTGTCGGGGAGAATCGCGGGCGAGCTGCTACACTTGATCTATACTGTTACTTAAATTTCGTGTTCAATGCAAGAGCGGAAGCGGCTCTTCTGGTTTTCTTATAATTCCTATAGATGCGCACACCTCAGAGGGGGAAAATACTGCAGGGATATTTCTCTAGTGGATGTCCATTTACCAAAATCACCGTGTCTTTATAAAAACAGGCCATGCAGGGAAAAGTATCAATGTTAAACTTATAAACAAATAAATATTTTTTGGACGCGATGGACAAATTCATAAAAAAAATTATTTAACATAGGACATCTTAAATTATATTTTCTTACAAACTACAGTTACAGACAACGTCCATAAATCTAATAATCTTCTGTACTAATACTAATATTTGGAACTAAAACGATTAACGTCCAAATCCCAAGGACAATATTGTTCAAGATCTCTTCTTATTACATTAGTTACAACTTTTGCGTTGTTTCTATTATTATTTCCCTAAAAGCAACTTCATAAATAAAATACAAACAACATTCGCCAACACTCAGTAGGCAGGAGGCAGGTACGTAACGAGGACAGCGTCCTTCTCTGGCGGACAAGACGCCTATCGCCTAGTTTGGCACACTTCCGCAACTTAATATTAGAAGATCCTGCTTCCCGGAACGTTAAATTAGTTTTTTGTTCTTTTAGGGATATGTAACAAAAATACAAGAACTATCACTTTATAAATTGTGATGTTAAATTAAAAAAATAAGAGGAAGGTCGTAGGCAGTAGGTATATGAGTTCTTAAATCTTAAGCAATACCGTCGCTTGGGATTTGGTTGTTGATAGCTTCAATTGCTTATGTTAATGTAAATAGCTTTAGAAAACTTAAGTTTTATGTTAAGTTATAAGACTTAAGTTGTAAGACGTTCATAAATGGCTTTGTGAGCTTATGTTAAATAAACTTGACCTTATCAGGCACAGATTATGTAAAAAGTATGAAAATACAATATTTTTAGACCACGTCAATACTAATATCCCTTCCCAGAGTTCCGCTAAGAGTTTAACCAAAACAAAAGATTTCATTCATTACCCATATCTGACTCCTTCCCTAATCATATTGAAAACGCCCTTAAACTTGACAAAATTAGAGCGGACGACAGCACTCGGGTCGATTGCGAACGCCATTCATCGTTCATAACATCTATCAAACAGCTACTAAGCGCCTTATTTATTACAATTTAATGACATGTCATGCCCGCCCCACACCCTTATTTGTAATCAAAGATCAGCCACTGCGAGCGGAACCCTGCCGGCGCGGGCGCCCCGCGCACTTGGCCGGCGCCGAGGGAGCCGCTGGGATCTCGCTCGGTGGCGGCTTGCGATCAAGCATTCGCTACATTTTGGGGTCATCTAAATTACTTACTCGGGGCCGATAACGTTTAGTTTTTATTGAGACAATTGTCAGACATTGTGATAGTTGAAGACCTTAGGGACGAAAGACTTCGCGTTGTTTACATGACAGATATTATTTATCGTCTAAACCTATTAACATGTCAATATTCTATCGTATAATACATCTCTATTTAATATAGCTGTGTAATTGGTATAAGAGTTTGGCAACGATCTACCCAGTTCGAATTTGTGAACATTGTTGTTGGAAGAAATGCCAATGCGAGCTTCGTGGTTGCTCTAATCAGATCCGGGCGCGTGCGAGATCAGTCGGTGAACCCAGGCTAAGTGATCGTGTATTTGATTCTAAGTGGTAACGCAACGTATGGTAATGGGAACGTAAGCTTAAAACGCCTTGAAGTGCTGTGTCCGTGTGCGCGACAAGCTAGAGGCGAGAGGCGGGCGAAACGAGGGCTACCGATTGCCAAGGGAACAGAGCGCGCAGCGAGGCGGACGCGGCCATTAGCTTCGCAGCACTGCTTCCGTCGAGCACACTTTCGATTTTAAAGTCAATTGAACTGCATTCTCTCTTCGTTCCATTAAAACGCTATTGTTTCATTCACCCGCTCATATCGATCTCGAGTGCACTCCGCGCTCAACGATTCTGTAATTGATAGTTTGTCGCGGACCCGCCGCCAGCACCAGCTGCACTACAGTTCTGGCACTCCAAACAAAGTGGCATTTAACTTGTATTCTTTTTAAAACGATTTATGCGAGATGCGAGATAAACCAGTTAGTAACTGGTTACTATAATATAGATCAAAAATAAACACCTCATTAGGTCTCCTGAAGCGATGTTAAGATAATGTCTTCGGGACTTACATATCCAGAGTGATACCACGGGCTCACAGAATACAGAATACCAAGCTAAAGTACATATACTATGGTTCGCTAATTGAGTGAGATTACTTGTGGCCAACTAAGCTATATCCGTAATTGGCGTTAAAATCTGGCAACACAGCACAAAGCGTTCGTCCTGCCTCGTTGTCCGTCTCATTAGAATCTCATGCTAAGTGTTTCATCAATAGGCCGTTAAAGATGAAAAGGATTCAAAATCCTTTATTTTTCCTAAAATGATTTTGTTTCCAATATAATATTAATTATTAATTAATATTATATAATATTATTGTTTGCCAACACTTACAAACCGTGAGCATACGTCAGTTGTGCAAGCGTCTCTGTAGCATGCGCAGGTTCTGTTGGCCGACCTAATACCGCTGCCTGCAGCTACTACTACTGAGCACACATCTATGTTCATTTAAAGGATTGCAATAATCTTTCCGTTTTTCTGTGGGAATTTTATGATGACGCACTAATTAATATAATATATAATTTAAAGTTTTTGGCAACATATGTCTAGTATATCTATTCAAAATACTTTTTGTCTGGGTAACACAGATTAGCATGCCCATAAGATTAGCTTGGCGCTTAGGTATAATAAAAAGCCGGCAGCACCACAACGGTGCATATTGCGGTCCGGTGATCCATGATCGGCGATGACATTTTTTCATCAGATCATTTTTATGGCAAATCGGACAACGGAGCAGGTGGGTAATGGGTAATTTTATTCTCTTACATGGTAAGAGAATATAACTGCCCGTGGACAACCGCGCTATAGTCTCCGCACTGTTTATGTTGCCGGCTTTTTTCGCCACAGCGAAACACAGTAGTGAGCAGAGGTACCGTTTCAAGTACAAATGTAGAATTTCACGCTGAGTATTCTGTGTGGCCGTGGTATCACTTTGGACGAGCCGACCCAATAAGTGCGTTAGAATATGCTTCAGCATGGCTCTCCCAAGGTTGTGCCTTCTTTTACACGCTATATAATATGAAAACTTGCTCAACTAAGATCCGACCACCTTTGCACCGTTTTAATCCGGTCACACAAGCTTACATCTCAGTACGAACTTACCAAGCAACTTCATGGAACTCGTAATCCTCGAGATATTGCTCTCAACTCCCGCTCAAGCCCATACTTGCTGAACAGCAGGCCATAGAGCGGATCGAGTTGCGTCATGAGTTAATTGCTGGCACGGCGCGTGCCGCGTTGGCGCTTCTCGTCACGCGCGCGGCCCGTGTTAATTTGGACAACGGCGCCTAACTTTTTCAGACGTGACCTTTTTACATACGACAAAGATGTTTGATGTTAACTCCTACTTCAATTCTTAATTTCAGTAACACATGTTTGTTTTTTAAAACAAATTATAAGCCTGAAGTGAAAAATATAACTTGCTTTAATTTAAAATTTAAATACTGACGCGTATCTAATATCACCGTGACTGACGTCATTGTTTTGTTATCAAAATATTTCAACTTAAAAAAGCGGTAAGTCAGAGCAAAATTAGAATATATTATTTAAACAGAAAATATATAAAATATAAAATCGCCAGAAGACGCTGGATGCAGGTCGCCTCCGACAGGTATTCATGGAAGTCCAAGGGGGAGGCCTATGTCCAGCAGAGGGCGTCTTACGGCTGAAATCATTTGATGATGATGATGATTTATACAGCAACATTATTTTGTTTGAAAACTGTTGGGCTAATTTTAAGAGCAAGACTACACGTTTGCTTCTTTATGATTTAAGTGAAAAATATTTTCCAGGATGATATAAGCTATAACATAAAGCTGTGATCTCATTACGGCTCACTCTCACTCGAGTAATAATTATTTATAGTTGAAATGGGTTCAGTCTCGTTATTTCACAGAACAATACGAAGTGACTACATAAATAATAATTCTTGATATTTTTTCCAAAAACAACTTACTTCAAGCAAATGCTTTATTTAAATTTATAAGACGCCATCAAAAACTAAGCATATACAGGTAATATCTCAACTAATAGTACGTAACTTTGTGATTTTCAAGAATTAATCCCGATTAAGTACCTGCGTACACACGAATTAAGATATCAATATCACATAGCTACTTATGAATATCTTAAAAACTAAGGGCCGCTCAGAACACGCCCAGATCCGACGACAATCAACTCAGCCGGGCTTTTTAATGTTGTCTTAAGCATATTAAGATTGTTACGACAACTCCATGAATAGCAAACGCGACGCAACCCTATGGTGAAAATAAAGCGGACAAGATGTAGCATCAAAGAGGAATGGAAAAACATCGCACTTCGGCGACAGCGAGCCGCGCTCAGCGCCGCTTCATATACGACATTGGGACCGCTTGATAAAGAAAATTGCTGATCCCGGCAAACGTTTTTTTGCCATATAAATTATTTAAGCACTAGTTCCGATATTAAAACATGAGATAAGGGTGAAAAGTTGAGCTTGCATGTAAAACGAAAGAAAATATTACGAAAAAAAATTGAGTTTTACCTTGACGTTTAAGTGTATGTTAACAGAGTCTAAAGCCTACCTACTTGATATGCACAATTTTTTTTAAATAAAATTTGTCGAGCCATGTCAAAGGAGTTATCAATTACCGTTGTATTCTTCTTTGACACGACAACTTTTTTTCTATAGCGGACAACAGAGAAGGTGGTTCTCCTAAGTAAGAGAATACCGCCGCCCATGAACAACCACGCCACACTCCGCACATAGGTTGAGTTGCCGAATTTTCACGCCGCACTTTTAAGGGGTTCCGATAACCTCACGCAATCTGCGAAACACAGTACAAGTACCGTTTCACGCTGAGTAGTCTGTGAGCCCGTGATATCACTTCGGACGAGCCAGTCCAATTTATTCGTCAGCATATGTTTCAGCATGGTTTTTCCACGGATGTAAAACTTTACGTACCTACAAGATTTTATCCTTAAATTTTTGTCATTCCCTTCTGCATATAAGATGTATTTATTTAAATTTAATTAGTTATATCTACTAATAAGAATATATATGTTCAGACAAGTTTTAAATTTAGCAGCTTTGACATCATAATATATGTGTTAGACGTTCAAGATTGACGTGTGCTGACGTGAACTGTGAAGGTTCTACCTACTCGCAAATGTAATAGTAGTAGTAATTAGTAATAAATTCCGTTGCGAAATAGATACATGTATAGCGTACCTGATTACATTGAAGACAAAGATGTCTGGAATCAAACTTCTGCACCCGCAACTAATAACCACTAATAACCACTGAATCACTAGATTTAAGGGCTAGTTATAATACATTTTAATTTGAGAAAAAATTCGACAGATCTTCTTCCGATTCTTCTCTGCTAATTTCCTTCTAAATCAGTGGTACGTTCATAAGAGCTTCCATGAAGTTAAAATTGAATAAAAACCTTTGACTTGGAAGTCGCCAATATTGATCTTCACCTAGGAAAGCGCGAGCAGTGTCGGAACGACTGTCTGCCTGACGCCAATTTCTATGGACACACGTTTTCGTGCAGTGTTATACACTTATGTCATCAGTGCAAAGATGTACCTCGCTTGTGCTCCTCGGAGGGCCTGTTCAGCTGCGGAGGCAGCGGCGCCGGGATGGCGGGCGCGGGCGCGGTTGGCAGACCAGGGTACCACCAGCCGGTGGCCGCCTGCCCGTTGAACATCCGCAGCTTTTCATAAACGCTGTCGTTCTGCGCGGACGCCGCCTGCTCCTTCTGCGACGCCAGGTTGCGCAGCACTCGGTTAATCGACGACACCTGCAGGCATTCTCTCGGTTAGCGCGCGGTGCAAAGAAGCACAAACCGCTTCGTACAAGAGAATAGGCATTCATCGGCCTTAATGGAGGCTACCCGTAAACAACTAGTTAATGGGAAACAAATTGCGTGCCGCCCTCACTCCGAAGCACGTCTAATTTAAAATTTAATATGATTACTAAATTCCAATCGGGAGCCTCAAAGGGACACAGATTAGGCCTTCCCGGTCCCCTACCCGCTCCTGCCACGGCGGCCCCACCCCGCGTCACCCCTTCAGGGCCTAAAAACCCCAATATCCATCTACTTTCGGCGAAAAAGCACGCATGCGTAAAAACCTGACACACGTATTCTATTACATAGTGGGTAGGCATGTGCCGTGGGCCTCCCCAGATGATATCTGTGTTTTACGGTTGCCATTGGCAACCGGCGACATCTCCGATTCAACGCTGCAAGGATTGGGTTAGTTTTATTTGACAGCACTATGTGTATGTATTTTTAGCATTTTCAATTTGATGATGTAACTTAATCAGGCAATATTCATTCATTATTAAAATCGTTTCATAAATAAATGTAAGTGAAATTTCGATGGAAAAATAAAGAAGCTGCCGTTATAGGCGAAGAGCATGGACACCTATGCATCCCTTTAGCCTATGAATTGAAAATGGAAATCAAAATGGCGCCCATATTGGAGTGGATGTAACACCGGCGAAACACCGGTCCGCTAATACCCTGTCCCACTAATGGAACCTGCCCGAATCCAGCGCCGAGCGGCGCAATAGGACGAAATACATAATGGCTCTAATCTACTGTAGCCAAGGGTACGACATACAACACGTACTGTTGAAGAATCTAGTTTAAAAGGACTCAGTGTATGTGTAAACACAAAACTCAATCAAAATAAAATGACTTACATGTATTGCTAAGCTCAAAAATCGAAACAAGCTAAATTATAATGGTTATTAACAAAAATTTTAACTAGGTAAAGCAGTAAAAACAACATATTTCTTTTCCAACAGCAATTAATAATAATAACAATAATATTTTTTGACAGAACGAAGTCTGTCAGAGCAGCTAGTTTGATGAACAATACAATATTTTCGAATATTTCGCGAATCGGGATAAGTTTTCTTGAAAAAGCATTTTTAGTCCGTGTAATTATCATTATTTAGCAACATGTGTTTTACAATTTATATGCTATAATGTTATCAATCATATTACATATATTGAATGAATAATTAATATTATTTTATTCTAAATGTAAAATAGACGTAATCCATTAGCGATAAATCTAAAAATTATAATATAAAGGAAGCGGTTGATGCTTTAATCCGAATTAAAAATTCAAACACGATTGTCAAAATCGCTAATAAGAGAAGCGCTGCCCGAACTCGCTCTGCATCTGACAGGCGACGACCGATCGCATGGAACGCGTGTTCCAATTTAAAATTGTAATTTTCAAATAAATCATTTGGAGGAAACGGTTTGTAGTTTAAATATTATTTATTATCCCATTTGAAAAGAGGAGACGTATTTACGGAGGAACGCGGAGCCTCCGCTTCTTTTTAACTACCCACATTTGAAGACATTCGACATAGGACTCATCAAAAATGAAAACATCCCAGGTTATACAGTTGTCAAATCTCTGTTCAGTGTAAAACGACTTGCGACGTTTTGGAAGCGATGCGAGCGCATCGGTAGCCAGCGATGTGTACAAAAGGCCGAAAACTTTCGTCAGTTGAGGGCTCAGCGTGCAGCGAGGGTGTTAACGGGATTTAAAAAAGAATAAAATAGGACTGGTTCAATATTTATATTGCGTTTACTTCATGGTATCAATATTTCATTCTTACTGAAATTCTGTTGCAATAGAATAAAACCAGTATTCTATCCCTAAAAATGTAATATGACATCCTCCTAAAATTAAAATGAATCAACACAATTTTTATGCTTATTGAATGTATATATAAAATAGACTAGGATGCAAGTTTCTTGAAATAAAATAGGTACGTAATTGTCAAATGAGTCGCGATGGATTTTCACAACTTCACGTCTCCGTAAGATATTAGCATCGTTACTGATAAATATTAAAACGACTTGTGTCTCGAAGCTCGAAAAAGACCAACTACCGAACTCCGAATTCTGTAATCGGATACTTTCAAACTTTTGACAGATCGGCGCGCGCCACTTGAGCAATATTAAATTACAATAAATAGATAACTTTTTTTGATAAAATCTCTTAACATTGAAGATATTTTGATTCGAAGATCCCGTCTTGGATACTTATATTACAAAGTTGATCAATTTGCTTATTAATTGAACTCTCTTCTGCTAGGAGTATTTCTCTATCATTATTTTCATTCGGCCTTAACAGCCTTCGAGGAGAGCCTACGCTATTGTCGGGGATTGAATGCGTCTCATTACACAGCCTGTGCCAAATGGATCGCTAGCCTTATCTGTTAGGAAAAACAAACGCCTAAAATGAAATTAATTCCGAGAAATTTAATTGATCATTTCTCGCAGGCGTTCCCGCGTCACATTGACAGCTGACAGGTGTCAATTCACGACGTGCGCGCGCACCTCATTACCCCAAGACATGGGCATAGATCATAGAGATAGTGCGAGATCTGGTATTAGGTGGTCTCACGTGAGAACATAGAACAAAAGACGCTGTCGACTATTAGACCCTGTCCGCTTAATTAGACGTAGGCCTGTTTATTAAATCGATCGTTAAATCGACAAGGACACATTGGACATTGTGTACGCTCGGCTGTTTCGTTGGGCGAACGCCCAAAGCACGCCACGGCGTCTTGCAACCTGCAAATAAATTGTCATTCCGCCAGGGCCTGTGTGACACGACGTGGATTCTTATTCGAATGGCTGTCAACGATGCGTCAAAATGAAAATAGCGGAGGAAATGATAAATATTAAGTAGCGTTGCCTATTCAGATCGTTCACAATTTACAAGACAGCTGTTTGCAAGCGAATGCTTAAGACCGATCCAGATATTTCGTCTTGTTCGAGTGTAATTACTAATTAACGGACCTGAATTCTATCACTGTAATTATCATTTATACGTTAAAGGATATCTCTCGTGCTCATCATATGAATAGTTCCCATTCGATCGAAAATATTCTAAGTGAATTTAAGAATTAGCGTTTACATAACCAAGTATAACAAATTAATGAAACTGTATGTTTCTTTGTACAGAACAAACCTACATGAGAGATTGTTTTGATCCTTCACGCTGACAAATCATGTCCTTTAATTTCATGTCGTGTATTAATGACTTAAGTCTATTGCTAATGACCTAATTTAAGCTAACTTTAATGAGTATGAAAATTAAATAGAATAATTATTACTTTTTATATGAAATAGAACGTAACAGAATTTTTTATAAGTAGTTCTTCGGTGATTGTTAGTAAGTATGTATTTTTTTATAGGATAGCGGACAATTATGGAGCAGGTGGGTCTTCTATATGGTAGGAGAACACCGTCGCCCATGGACAATCGCGCCACAGTCTATGCTTGGATTGTGTTGCCGGCTTTTTACGTCACTTAAGTGGCATTTTTAAGGCCTCCGATATCCTCACTCACTTAGCGAAACACAGAGGCACCATTTCAAATATATACAACCACTATTTAAGGCTGAGTATTCTGTGAGCACGTGGCATCGCTTCGGACGAGGCTCGTCCTCAATTAGTGCGTCCGCATATGCGTCAGCATGGCTCTCGCACGGGTAAAAGATATAAACTATTTTGAAGACGTTGTCGTTTTCGTCTTAACAAGATAACTCATAACATGATTACAACGGCAAATTTAGTAATTAGTTTTAGATACTTAACTATTTACTTTAAAGTTTGTTAAAATCAGAAAATTCCCTAAAGTGTAGACTAGGCTTAGCAACAACAAATGCACATGAGCGAAAGAGTGACAGTAGGTATTTAAGGCATTATATTGCTTCAAGTAGGTATAGCAATGCTTAGGTGAGGGAGTGCGCTTAAGTTGTAGAGCGGGCTCGGTGAAAGGGAGAGACGGAGGCAGTTGAAGATCAAAAACGCACATCCGGACAAAGGCATTAGGTAGCTTTCGCTGAATGGAGCGAATTCCGTCAGTGAGGGGCACCTATGGTTGTCTATAAACATTTTAGCTTAACCCGTGGAGACCCGCGCTTCGCGGTTCGGGGTCTGAGTCCCCACTTAATGTGGATGGGGTGGTTTTTTACAATTCCCCGGGGCACCGAGATTGGATAGTTTGAACGCGGTTTTCAGGGTTCATTATGGGCGAATTGCGACGCGATTCTAGATAACGGTCAGCGGCGATTAGGCTCGCACTCGCTGCGGTCGACTGAGACCGCTTCGGCTTTTTGTAGTTGGGTTGGCTCAGATATACTCTCTGGACGATTCTCTCTGTTGTTATTAAGAAAGAGATACCTACATAATATATAATAGTGTACCATGAAGCGAGAGGTATCGGGTTCGAATCCCGGTCCGGACAATTATACTAACTAACCGGAAGCCTACCTAATTGGGCCGGCTGGTCCAAAGTGATACCACGCTCTCACAGAATACTCCGGCCATGCCGGCAACACAATCAATGCGCGGACTATGACGTGGTTGTTCGTGGACGGCGTGTGGCGGTGGTCTCTTACCGTATAAAAGGTCCATCTGCACTGTTGTCCGCTATAGCATACCTATGTTGTAGGTGAGAATACGTTGTAGGTTGGTACCTAAGCTACACAAAGCTTTCGGAGTATTTGTTTTAATGGGCTATCCTCGCCGTAACTCGGCGTCTGAGCTCCTTTTGCGTGTGGAGAGAACCTTTCGAAGTAATATGAGGTAGGTATAGGTACATATAGAGTATGTATGGAGAGGTAGCAGAGGCAAGTTTGCAGCGATCCTGTTACAGTGCGTGCCGAAACGGCTGCTTAACACCCGAAGCCTCCGAAATGCGAGCCGGTAGCGTTTGGGCGGTGTCCGGTTGCGCCCCACTTCACGTGTTCCTGTGCCTGCCGCTAAGCAATAATCCCGTCGAAGCTTCGATGTGTTGCCGACATTTTTCGTCCACAGACACATCTGAGATGAGTAGAATTTACAAATATGTCCATTTGTGTAGAAGCTACGTAGAACGTAGCTTCAGATACGTGATACTTCAGAGACGATACGATACAGTAGGTGCAATACATATTACCAATATTTTGTATATTATTTTCTAACGTACTATGTTTTATGAGGTTCTAAGTGTAAAATTCATGCATTGGAAGAAAGTGGTGTAATACTGAAAATTGATGACAGTTAAACCGCAAGTAGGTTCCACCTACGATTAAAAAAAATATTCTCGCAAAGCGCCTCTCGCGAATCGCGGCCTTGTTAAGGCACACCGAACGAGCCCTGGACGCGTGAGCCGTGATTTCTCTATTTACATTAACGTGTACAATCGTCGAACGTTCCTGGACAGGCCTATCAATTGCTGTGCCATAAGCAGTCACGTTAATCCAGCGAACGAGAGGGGAGACGACTCGACACTGGCTTACGAGGATTGTCGTGCGTGTGAGTGGGACAACAGATGTTCTGTGCACTCACGCGTGAAACGCGGCATTATTGTCGAAGGCGGGAAGAGAAATGACGTATGTGCTCACTTCAATGAGCCGAATGTACGGGCGGTCGCGGCTGAGACTGCGACTCGCGCGTTGCCATGCTCTTTCCATCCGTGTACATACTGTTTAGGAAGGTCATAATTGACAGTTGTTGTGCAAGACAAAAAGGCCTTGAACAATAAAAAGTTTGTCATTCTTTGGCATATAGGTCACTTGAATGAACAATCGAACCTAGGGAGGTACCTCATTAAGTCGAGCTTGATTCTTTTTTCTCGTTATTGCCATGAATTAAGAGGCTGTCTTGAAGATACCTACCTGCTGCCGGTACAATATATGTATAAGGTAATTGCGTATGTTTGTCATAGACATAAGGCTTTATTTAAATTCACCAATGACGTCCATCCCCGAAACCGTCGCCAAGCGCAGCGACTGCTGATCTTCCCAGATTTACCAAATACAATAAAAGCTACATCATGCAGGTGCATATTTTTAGGATATACCATTAAATAGCAAGTAATTCAAAAAATTTAAACTCAAGGTTATTTAAGAGTAAACACTATTATTATTTGAATAATCCTTACTTATATAATGTACCTACAGGAGTTTGAGGACATAAATAAAAAGTTTTGACTTGATATAAACAATTCGGACTTTAAAACATTGGTTTGCATGCAAAGAAGTATTCTGCAAAACATTGGCACTGTATGCGTATTGTAATACCATGAGAAGTAGCATGTTCCATGCAAATAAAGTTATTGAAGGAGCAGAGAGGTAAACCAGCCTGAGAGGCAGGCAGAGGCAGAGCCGGCGCGCGGCGCTCGCGGCCCGCAGGTACATACGCCATTCTTCAGCCGCGGCAGAATCGATTGTTCGTTATTTTTGTACGCTTTCAGTTGGTAAGAAACATCACGCCCATTCGACCGTTATGACTACGAAACGCAACTGACAACAAACACCCATCTCTGTCTGGCGTACGTGAAAATGCACCTAGCCCATTTGCCCAGTGGTGCGGGTGCGTGCGACTGTTATAAAAATAGCCCCTTCGGCGCCGAATCTCCTTCGAGAGGGTGAGGGCTTCAAGCTCACCTCTTCTATCTATGTTCCACTTATTGCAGAGGTGTGGTTTGTCTGTCATCGCGGAAAAGATGGCCCGCCACAGGGAACGCCGTGCTTCCAAAACCCTCTTGTCTCTTTAATTTCAGTGACCTTAATTTACCCACCTTTGTAGGTGGGTAAAAGTGGCTTATCTTATCATCGATTTTCAGATCTACACGCGGCTGTGACAATTAAAAAAGCATCATAAAACTCTTTCTTTTTCGTTAAGAAAAGCAATTCCGATCCTTTATCGATTAAAAGTTAAGGACAAGTGAAACATGGACCTTAACCTCAGGGCCGTACGAAAAGTATCGCGCACTTCGGATAAAGTCATGCGGAGTGAGTGACACGACCGCTGAGCGAAGCTGACAACGGGACATCTGCCGCTCGCAAAAAATGCAAAGCAGAGATGGCTATACGCTTTTTGAAACCTCCAAATTTGCGTTTTTGTTTGGTACACACGCTGCGGGGTGCGGACTACATCTACGAAAAAGTCCCGTGCTCTCAGAAGCTTCGGATCATAAGCTATCGGATTCTATTCCCGATGCTAATTGAACTTATAATTTAATTTATAGATTGTAATTGGCCAGCTCGTCTGGAGCCACCACTCGTCTGGCTCACTCGATATCAATGCGAAACAGTCCGTGTTTTGTCGAGTGAAACATTATATCGTTATAGTCCACTAGGTTGATTCGATTAAGCAGCGTACGAAGTACGATTAAACAAACTTTATTTTTAAGAATTTCCGATTGAACAAAGAGTTTAGAGAGTATACCTAACTATTATATTTATAATTGAGAGAAAATTCAGATCTCATAGACAAGAAAAGAACCACCACAGGCAATAATAATAGTGATGTGCATTAGAAACTAAGTATTAGGTAAACAACGTTTATTATAACTCCTAAACGTTTTTTAACTCGGAACTATGCTCTGTTACTTTTACTCTGATTCCACGTCGCTTTGCTGCAAAAGAGACAAAACACTTTGAGTAAACGTCTTAGTTGCGCAACGTTAACAAAGAGATTAATGAGGCTTCATACAAATATTGTACAAAAAGTTTATTAATGCATCCTATCAACAATAGAAAACCATATTATTGTAAAGAAAGGTTTTTGTTTCGTATTGTTTGAAGTAATAGTTTTTGGTTGTAGGTAAATTTTGAAACTTCAAAATCGAGGTCAATCTATTAATATCCCTACGTATTATTATAAGAAATTGAATTTTTATTTGCAAAAACTCACGTGCCGAATAATAATTCATGACAAAAGTAAAAAAAATAACTGATGTTAGAATTCTCAAAACCAACTTTTATTTTTAAACTTTGCAAAATCAGATGTTTACTCAAAGTGCTCCTCTATCTCGCTTTTGAAACAACAAACCACGTCAGCAGGAGAGTGACAGAATGCTTTCGAGTTAACAGATTGTTTCGAGCAAAGCAACTCCTATATGTAAATAGAATAATTTAAAACTATTTCGTTTGTGTTAATTTACTCGTGTACTGTAGTCCACTCAGGAGTCAGTTCATGCATTTTATAAACTTTATAATATTTACGACTTCAACATCAATCGCCTATAACTCTGTCAGCGTTAAATAACAAAATGAGCTGAAGTCCTTTTCGCTTCGAGTTGATGAAGTCGGCGCGGCATTTGGGGAATAAGACGGCTGTCGACGTAATTTATGAACTGCCAATAATAGACATCGATTTGTATAGATGACAATAACATTTATTGAAACGATAAAGCCGCTCGGAACGGTCACCACTCCTTGAAAGGACGGCGGCACAATAGCCGCGTTCCGATACCCAAACATATGCTCGAAACTAGAAATGTTATGTCGCAAAATTGGATTAAAAGGCACATTGTTAAGAATCTGACCGGCTTATTTGAAGGGCGTCACAATGTCTGCCAAATTTAATTAAATCCAACGTGTTTTGACGTTCCTCAATTGGCCAGAGCGTTCACGTGTCGCCGTCGCCATTCATCCCACTGGCCCGAGATGCGCGATGGAATACCATAGCACAAAAGAAGTGGCTATTGCATTTTTATACTCTCCATTCTTTAGCAAGGAGGCCGCTAAAAAATTATAAAGTTTTAGGCCAATATATTTAAAGAAGGAGGTAGGTATGTTTTGTTTCTTCGAAGTGGAATATATAGACGATTCGCACTCTGTGCCTATACTGAGGCTTCTAAGCTTTACATTTTAATCTCACTGAATATACTTCCGCAACGCTGTACTCCTAAATCGTTTAACAATTACTGTAGTAGGAGGTCAGTAAAGAGGCGACTTAAAATAATAACAATGGAATGTTGTTGGTCAAAATCTGTTTTAAAGGTTTACCATAGTTTAGGGAAATACAATGTCTCTGCTTTAACTGCAATCGAGCCACCTTGAGGGTACCGCAACAGTTACGTTGTTCGCTTAAGCCGCGTTAAAAGCTGGCACCACAACCGAAGTGCGCGTTGTTACGCGGATGTCCATTGGCGGTGGTAATCATGCACGACGGCCGCCTGCTCCGACGTAAAAAAAGCGAGTGAGTACTTACGCTGGGAATATTATCATTATTGCACACGTTTTCGCTGAGCAGACGGTCGCGGATCTCCCAGGCGAAGATGGAGGGACACTCGCGCTTGTAGTCCGCGATCTTCTGCACCACGGGCGTGGTCGCCACCCGCGGCTTGGAGCCGCCGATCGCGCGCGGCTTGATCGACCCCGTCTCGTAATACCTGGTTAAAGGAACAGTATGAACTTAGCTTAGGAACGCATGGACTGTGGCACCGGGCCGACGACGCTTCCTTCGCCGCATCGGGCCCTCGCTTCCAGTCCACGCGTTCCTTAGCTACAGCTTAATTTGTCATAGTGGTTAGGGTAGGTAAGTGTAGTCAACCTGTGAGCCAGTGGCTTTGAGCACCCGGCTGCGGGTTGGGGTGAGCCCACGTAATACCTGATTATCAAACAATTATGAGTTAAATAAGTAGGTACCGATATCGGCATGTGCAGTCCGCAATGGGGCCTGTCTCTATCCGGTTTGTTGGAATCTTCAACCTTTACCCGACCTTCAAAAACCGCGTGTATTTTTTATTTCAGTTATTGACACAATAACAATGTCGCGATATCTTCCCGCGGGCGTCCTTTGAGCGGGACCTAATCGAAATTGTAGAAGCATCAACAGCACCAATCCACTCGTTCAGCATTAGCGAACAATTACAGGCATAATCTCAAAACTATCCCCTCACTCGAGTGCCTATACAAACACTCGCACACGACAGACTTATCTCTCAGCGGACTCAGCGGGGACGCCCAAAAATCAACCTTATCACTCATGGCCGTAAGAACCGACCGCCCCGAACGCGTCGCACCCGAACGCTGGCATTGAGCTTCCTCGCGCGGCATTGTTGCCATCGCCATGTGTCGATATTTAGGACGCTGATAAATATTGTTCGCTTTAACGTTTTTGTCAACGAGTACAGCCTTGTTGAACTGCGGCTTTGTTGCGATTTAATTCATATTTCTATTATTACGTGTACGCACTGATTACAAACACTTCTATGCGTTTCTATAAGGATTGTAAATGGAAGTTAGATTCTTGTATTCTATCCTTAAGTTATTCTGTGTTTCTCGAGAGGCTCGAAGCTCCAAAAGCCGACAGGCTGATAGGAAACCGTTAGGAAATGTCGGCAATGGCACAACTGCAGCGTGAACCCTCTAACAAACAAACAGTTTCGGCTAAAAATGATCGTGTCATCTGTCGATACGTGTTTGCTTAGCCATTGTGGAGGCCCATTACGAGGTTACTACGGCGACGGGCGCTGCGGCGTGCCTGTGGCGATTCGTAATCGGTTTCGCTTCGGGCGATGTTTCCGAACAGGGTCGCGGGTGCGTTTTGTAAACAGAGGCGCTTAGATTGAGGTGAGCGACCTTCCAAGTTAATTGTCGGGGGCAAAAGATGTTATCAACGTCACGTTCTGCGATTGCATTTATGCCAGCCATGACAGCGCTAACAACTTATACCTACCTATATATGAAGCGCCGTAAAGATTTCTTTCTGCTAATCTTTACTAAAGTATTTGAATTAAAACGGGTTTTACCTTCTAAAAAGCAAATCGTTATAAATTTTGGCTTTGATTAAATGGTAACAATTATGATGGTTACTTTGATGGTAACAATGGATAGCCTTTTTAAGTGGATGACGAAGCTTGTACCATGTATGAAGAAGATTTCAGAGATAACAATATAGGTAAGTAAGTAGGATTGGAATCGCGACGAAACGATGGTGTGTTGGTGCAATTAAAATGGCAAATACCTTTAGTTAATAGAAAAAGCCGGGTGGGGGGCGAGATAAGGGACGGATGGGGCGCCCCGGAGTGACCCTGTTTGATCCCGGCTCAAGATTGCGTTTCGAGTGGTCGCGATCCATTCAGATACTGAAATGCGATTTTTTACCAATTTGTTTGCAATCATTGTCCCGCTCTGCTTTGCTGCTTACGTTTACTCCGAGGGCTTTTGTAGTGGTGCGCTTCGATTCTCGCTTTTCTATCGCCACTTCTTCCTTTATAATCCAATATACCCAAATGTGGAGTCTTCGCTGATTATTCAAGAAATACATAACACTACGACTAATGTATATTAAATATTAAGTTAATCTAAAGTTTAATATTCCGTTAAACACCGAAAATAATGTTAAATAATCTTGAATTACATTGAATGTCTAATTACCTACTTGAATAACGATTACTTTAAAAAAGATCATGTAGCGATCGTCATGATTGAATTTTGATTGACATTGTTTCAAACCTAAAAAAATCTAATAGCTACAACAATTATCACAGTATCTTGAGTAAGACCACTCGTAAAATTATGAATGCATCTGTACGCAGTTTGGAGAATGAGATAGAGACATTCGTCAACATCAAGCCATGGGCGTGAAGATGGGAGTGGAACTAAGCTATGTTCTTCTCATCGGTAATTGTGTGCGGTCGGTTAAAGAGTACGTAAGGTAGCTTAATTAGCCCCAGCTTAGCTGCGAGAGCAATAATAGCGCAGAGCGTGAGGCACAAGAAGCGCGGCCTGTGAAAGGAGTGAGCCGGCGGGATGCCTCTTTAATTGGGAGTCCCGCCGGTCGCCTTTTTACGAGCCCCAAGAAGCCCTTGTCCTAATTGGCGCGATAAGAATGGCAGGGGTGTGTGGGAAGCTGCCCTTTGCAGTTGCCAAGCAATCAATCGAACTTTCATTCGGAATTACGGCCACGCCGACCCTGTAGCATCCGGTGCAATCGCGGCAAGCTATCTACTTTATATGTTACCTAAGTTCTTTCAAATTCGACCGAAGCAAGGATCAAAAAGGCAGAGCAACGTGCACAGCTGAACGAAGAGCCGAAAAGAAGCCCACCGGCCACAATGTGGGCCGTAATGAGATCAGCGTAATAGGATGTATCAGGTTAATTGGATAGAAGCGATGCTACCGAAAGCGAAAGGCCTCGAAAGTCGGCGGCCCACGTCCGGGCGGAAGGGCCGCGGCGGAGCGCCGCGTGCGCACCAATTGCCACCAAACAGCGCGCCATTCTCCCTGATCTCGGGGCGGTCGTGGGACTGCCTGAAAGGCACACCCGCTATTAACCGCTCCGTTTCTTTGATTGACGTCTTTCACTCCTTGTTCGCAATTGACTTTTGCCCTTTTGTTCGCATCGATTTGCCATTGTTGTGATTGTGCTCATTATTTAATATTCGAGACTCGCGGCCGCTGGGGGTCGAGCGGTTGCTGCTTTTTATTTAACATTACGATAATTGTCCAATTTCACACAGCCAGAGAAAGATGTTTGAGTCAAATTACGATCGATGTGCTCTACAATAGAGCTTCTGGGAGGGCTTTCAAACGCTGACAATATATCTTTCCATGTTTTATTGTCTTTAATTTATAACCATATTTACACTAAGAAGATGTACCATCTTCTCCCTGATGATCAAAGTACCGGCTATCAGCTATAAGAACCTCCTGCTAAGTAGTTGTCCAATATTGGCAAAAATTGTTAAAATTGCGAACATCGTGCGAACAATTGCGAACAGTGTGTATGTATTGCGTCGGTAGAACTGTTATTGGGAATTGGGATTGAAGTGCGTTCGGTGGCGCTCTGAGACTGGATCGAAAGGGATTGGAACAATGGAGGTCGGAGGCGAATCCTTAACGACAGCAATAAAATCGCAATGAAGCAGCAATTCAAGGCGACGCGCGTTCCCACCTCGCACGCTGGGCACACGACCATTCATTCGCGCAACTATGGGAATTTAGTCGCGTATTGATTAAGTCGAGATCTCGCCGACATTGTTCGGCCATTGTGCGCGCCTCAGCGGGCGTTATGGGAATTCCGTCAATTTGCCGACCTGCGCCTCGACTTAGACAATCGGCTGCCGGCTTTGTTGTGCCACAATGCTCTGTTGCCGGCCGATTGTTTTGGGTGCTCCTTGTGGCCTTCGTTACCCGATGACGTTACTCTACGAGTATTCGAAGGAAGGGCAGCCGCGTTCCCAGGCGGAATTCATATTTCATGACGAATCAATGCCCAACGAACTTTATTCAAATAGCCATTTAAATTTTGTTGTAAGAATAGTCATCGCATATTATATATTTCCAAATACCCACTGTGTTTTATATATCCAATAGAAATGTAGATACATTTCAAACAAAGATATGTTTACCTATTGTTCAGCCACTTACAAAATATAAAATTTGGCAAATCGATACATATGTTCTATTGTGGCCTCTGTATTGTGATGATTCAAGTGCTGTGGCTAGCAGTACTGCTCAGGGGTCACTAAATACATTCGCATGCTATAAATACTCACAAAAAAATGAGTTCAGAAGACGTTTATCTAAACCCTTCAGCCTATAGAATACAGCGTCCTGATACTACTTTTTACAGTCCCGGGTTCATTGTCTCGAGAGAAAGCACGTACCTGCCGAGGATCTTGGAGACGCAGCCGTTGGAGACCTGCAGGATGCGGCTGATGTCGCAGGGCCGTGCGCCCGAGTGGGCCAGCTCCACGATCTTCTGCCGCGTCGAATCGGGGAGGGGTCTGCCATTTACGTATACCCCTCCGAGCTGATTGATGCCGCTGTGGCCGGCCGACGAGCAGCCGAACAGCGCGCCGCCGCCCATCGCCGCGCTGTGCATCAGCTCGTCTGTGGGGACCATGGCCGTTAGTTTCGCTGAGAAAAACCTTAACAAGGACAACCACTAAGAGAGATTGCGAAATTTTTACCCATCATAGGATAATCTCCACTGTGTGCGTTTATATTAAGGAGTATTTCATTAAGTGTTTCATACCGTTAATCTTAGTTATTGTCTGCTTATTTAAGACGTGAAGTGGCTTCTCTGGATTCGAACCGCCGAAATAGATGCGTCATCCATGGATATACTCATTTAATTCAAATAAAGTTAAACATTAAGTCGATTAAGGCATTGCAAAGTTCAAGACATACGGTCTTCATAAGAAATGTAATTAATATAAATCTTTATACCCTCATAAATTGGAAAAAGCATAATATATTTTTGGATTATTCCTGCTTAACAATCATTTTGGAAACGCAGAATCCGAAATTGCATTGCATTGTAGGGTTTTTAGCTCTGATCCTCTTATGCATTCTTTCTGCAATATTGTCGAGAGGTTTTATTGCTCTCGATATGCGGGTGTGGGTGTAAAAAATGCACATTTCATTACCTGTCTACCCCGGGGCCCTTTTAGAAATTAACCCTTTTAAAAAAAACCATCCGCTTTGCAAATAATAAAAAACCTTCTCTCAAGAAACCACAAATTATTATCTAATCTCTCGCACAGTATCCTTTGTGTCCAGAACCGTTACGGCTGAAGAGCTCTTTGAGATACCTATTTCTTGTTCGCGATTATGTTCATGGAGGAGATGCCATAAATTTACTTTTCAAACCTTTTTCCAAGGAATGTAGCATTGTTTTCACAATATAGTTTGTAGTAAACAATAATTTGTTTTGCACTTCTTAGTTTTTAAGGAATTCAAATGACTTATCCCTTTACATATTTTACACTTTGCTAACATCGACACTCGCACAGGTCGTTTCTTAGAGTTTTGTCTCGTCGCGAGAGAGTAACGAAATGTTCAAGACAATGTGTCAAGTGGAGCTACGTTTAGAAGTTGCCTACACGTAATTGAGGATCGTAAATGATTTATCGCTTCGCAGTACCTGAACGTGCCATGCCTGTCGCGTTGGCAATCCTGGCTTCGAGTCACAGTGAATCAATTTAATTACTAGTTTTGATATAGGAAACCTATTATGTAATCTCAAGTAACGAAAGTAATACATATATTGAACGGTACATTTTGCGAGATCGCAAATTCATAATCCAAGTCGAAAACTGTGCAGAAATATAAGAAACGCACAAGTGGCGCAAGTGACAGAACGGGCGCTAAGTAGGAATTAGTCGAGCTGCATTTTTACTGAGACTGAAATGGTGGAAAGGCTTATGAGATTTCAGCATTATGTTGGCAAAATAAGCTAATTTCAGTTTTCAAACATGTGGCTGGCAGTTGGGGCCCAATCGCAAGCGCCGGGCTTTTCACGCCGCTACTCCTCAATAGTTGCGTTAGCGATCAGACGTCTGATGGCGGGCGCCTTTGCTGCTCCTACCCTCTTGCCGCTAAAAAGGGAACAATTGGATGCAATTTGTGGGCGAATTTGGGGCTGGCGCTTGATGGGGCTGCGGGTGGGAGATGGCCGGAGGGCCAGCACAGTTGGGTTTGGGGTAGCGACGGTGCCTTCGCAGCTTTCATTTGAAATAATTAATTAATAGTTGCATCTTGTTATATTTCGCAACTTCGTTGGTGCACAGTAATGTTATCACTCGGAAAGAGCAGGCACCTGCTCTTACAAACTATTTTACATTGCTAAAAACGTTATTGACACTCAAATAAAACTAATAATGAGGTTGTTATAATACGATTTCGTAACTTAAGTGATTACCCCGATACTTACAAAATTATTACGTGGCAGGTAGGCATATTAGTCTCGTCTTACGTGCATTGGGACTGAACACTTGTAGACAATATTGTAATTTAGTAAAACAAACAAACAGCAATTGTAAGACTAATAAAAGTAGCCATTCGAGCGCCCTTCGACGCGAACACCTGTTCTGCGCAGAGGTGAGTATTAACTGAGAATAACCGAGCACTCCCATCACGAATGCCCCTCGATGTTAATCATGGCCGCCGCCAATTAAAGGTGAATTTCGCGCCGAAACTCGTTATAGGTAAACATCGCCTCTTGGTCTCTCGTGAGACTTCACCGACTGCGCATGCACTAACAAACGACGGCTGTTAAAAGAACAATGGACAATCGCTGGGGTAGCGCCCAAGCTCAGGCTACGTATGAGCGCGAGCGGCTCTCTCAGAGAAACCCTGACGGCACCGTCTATTTCTTATAATATCATTGCCCTTGAGTATCGCTAGTTTTTTCCTTAAAAAAAACTGACAGCGCTAGTAGATTACACATCGACAGTTTCTTAATTAAAAAGTATCGAATGTGTGACATAAAAATAATGAAAAAGTAATAAATCGAATGGTTTTAAATATTTAAGAAATCAATTATTGTAATACATGTGCCTTGTATGTCTAATCAAATGATATGAATGTCATATCATTTAGTGACAGCGTAATTACCACAAGTGATTCCGAACAAAGGCCCTTCACATATCAGTTTAAATTAAAAGGTCAATGCTGTAGAACCACATTTAACTATTATTTTGTAAATAGAAAAGAAACATGTTTAAAAAATATGAATTATCTTCAAACAGCTTATTTGTCATTTAACTTTGCTAGTTTATAAGTGAATTCTCAGGTGAAATGTTAACATATTTGAATGGTATATAGATATATGTAGCTCTGTGTATAAAAGGTGCCGCCTTAAAAGTTGTCCATAAAGGCTGATAAGTCGTAATGTGCCACCCGCGCCCGCCTAACACTTGGACAGCCATTCACTAGTGTCGCGAAAGCGCGTGTCGTGAGGGAACATTTTAATTTCAGAGGTGCAATTTATTCGAGCGATTTATTTTTAATCCCCGTTTTTATGGCCGCGACTATAAATTTATGTGTAGTTGTAGTTGATTTTTTATATTAAGCCACAATGGCTGCCGCGCCGCGTCCTGTGCCGGCCGCTTGGCTAACTTTACTTCTGGACCTGATTACCTATTTTCACTCTCTGACTGAGAGTCCCACTTCCACCTACTCTTATCAATTTATAAAGACAACGGGGCAGGTATTAAAAGCTTTAGATGTGTTGCTGGCTTTTTACGCCACTTCAGCAACTTGGTGGGCAATTTCCACTGATATTTGACGAGGTCGTCAATACTAGAGTGCCAGCCAAGGGTTGCCTCCGCGTAGGCTTCTGAGTGGTTCTCAGACAGTGTTAAGACATTCGCCCGGCGATCGTCAAGTCGTCCATTCGGCCTACAATCAAATCTACAGGCTCTGTTGAAGTTTTTCCAAAACAAAGCTTTAAAGTCGATCGAGACTAGAAGCAGATGAAAGGGCGGCCATGTACAAGTAGGTACATAAGGGTCGTCCCTGAGGCTGACATGACACCAGGTGTCAGAGGCAGAGAGCCCCACTCGGTGCCGTTACTATTATTATTTTGTATCTGTTTATGAATTATCAATGGGGGAATTAATTGTGAAGATAAACGCCATTTTGGATGCACCGCTCTCCCGTCCAACGACTAATTGTGTATTTGCATTTGTGTTTCACTTTCATTCACCGCGATCTGTCCGCTGCCAGCTTCATTTATCCACCAACACTTATTCTCTTCTCCGCTGCATTACGGTCGTTTATAAGTAGATATACAAGTACCGCCGTACTTGAAACAATGCCTAAAACTCTCGCTGTGCCTTTTGCTGCAAAAACGAGACCAGATACCAAGAAAGATCTGGTTTAGCATAGTGTACCTATAAATAAAACAGTTCATAAGAAGCTTAAGAATGTATATTCAGTAAAGAAATACGAAAGAAACTTCTATAAATACGGATATTCCATTAAATGTTACTTTACATGCGATTTCAGAGCAAAAAATACAAGCTTCGTCGAAAGCACATAAATAAATGAAATGCCAAATACAAATATAGTACCTATCAAGGCAGCTATCCTCTGAAGTGAAAATAAAATCATTATTCGTTGTTAGTTTTTAGGGATTGGGAGCAGGAGCGTATCTAGGAGCCGCACTTGTTACAAACTGATAATTTTACCAGTTTTTGAAGCACCTTGAAACCCACGAAACGAACGTTAAAAAATGCCACGACAAGGGCGAATAAATAAAAGGCGAAAGTCGCAAATCGCGATTATTGTGCAACGCATTCCCGAGTTGCCGGCGCAACGTATGACAGATATTTATGACAGAAGCGCGGCCACGCCCCGCGGCACTGACGCGCGGTGAATAGACGCCTAAGTTGACGCGTTTTGTCTAAAAGGTTTGTGATATACGACCTTTGTTTGCCTTCCGTGCGATCCAGCGGAGAGGCACAATTGTTGTTATTTCGATATTACTTTGTTACACACTCTTGCATTAGGTGCTTTCATGCCTAATCCAAGAGCCCCTGAACCTCTGAACATCATTTATGTACCTCAGGGAATTCGCATTTTCGGTCACTATCTATGATCGAAAGGCATTTGTTTTGAATGCTGAGTGATCTCGATGACGGTGAATAGAATAAGGTCCGTTATTAATTGAAATTTTTGTAAATATATACGCACGAATAATATTATGTTCTTAACTAATTAATGCATAAACATTCTCGATCTTTTTTAGAAATAATCTTTGTTACTGGTGCCTATTTATATAACCTATATAATCTGTTATCTCAATGTTTTCGTCCTTTGTTAAATTATTGGTTCATACTTAATAGTTGTATCTATCTCCCTTAGCATTTCGTTTACATTCTTGTTCGTTTTTTTGTCGTTTATGTGATTATCATTAGGTACACTGACACTGAAAGTTTTGTGATAACTAGTCACAGAGGCCAAAAAAGAAGAAATTTTTCACCCAAGGGAGAGTCATGCTGATGCATATGTGGACGCACTAATTAGGCCACCTCGTCCGAAGTGATACCATTGTTCGTTGGATTAACTTAAGCGAAGCTTGTGGTTTTTGTATTTACTAATTTAAATAATTACACTCTTTATTTTTCAGAGAAATAATCTGAAGTTTCTTTCTACTCATTAACATTATTTTAAACGTGTCTTATAACTATATATTTAAGTCAAATCTGGTTGAAACTTAAGCTGAACAAGAGCAACTACCTAATAGGCCTAAAAAATTTCGGATAGCTAATTTTAGAGATACCTAGGTACTAGATATTCATACATAACCCCATGTGAGTGAGTAAGTAAGAAGTAATCTTCAAATGTTTTATTGGTGATTAGTGAGATGAAATTTCGCCAAACTGGTCCAGCCATCACCAAGTACAACGACAAATAGATAAAATATACCTAGCTAAGTGCATATTCCTAATTTATTTCAGATATTAATAAAATCTGTATATAAAATAACTAAGTTGAAACCAAAAAAAAAATTGAACAAAAAATCGCATTATCTGTCAATTCTTTCAGAAGCCTAGAAGTCAATTTTTTTATAGAGTTTCTTCATCCACGCATTGCAGTACTTACAAATAGATTCATAATACTATTGATGTTAGGAAACGGAAAAGACACTTTTTCAAGTCGATTTGCAACGATAAAGCTACCATTGGTTCGGAATACGTAGAACTGACAAGAAACTCAAAGGGTTTCAATTTTGTAATCGCCAAATTTACAATAGTTTATCTATTAATACAAATAATAAAAATAATACTATAGGCTTATTTCAAAGGTACCAGTTGTAGTTATATCTTGTAATTGTATCGAAGTTCAGTGATCTCTCTAGATCTCATTATATAAGAGAACACAGTTCCCCAAGAAAGTCTTTTTACATGTAGTAGATAGCCTAACCACGGGAGAGCCACGCTGAAGCATATGCTGACCCACTGAATGGGTCGGCTCGTCCGAAGTGGCACCACGGGTGCACAGAATATGCAGCGTGAAACGGTACTTGTACTGTGTTTCGCAGAGTGAGTGAGGATATCAATTACTCTTAAAAGTGGGCAACAAAATCAATGCGCGGAGTGTGGCACGGTGGCTCATGGGCGGCGGTGTTCTCATACTGGTCCGTTGTCCGCTATAAAAAAAATAGAATAAAACATTAGCTAGAATGGTTATTTTGAACCCATCCTAAGCCCATACAAGCCCAACTATTGTTACAATCGTTTCGCCGAAACCTAACTGTACTTAAGCATTTATGCATTTTAACCGTTTCTTTTAATTTAACTCTATTATTGTTTATGTTTTTGCCCGTGATAAAACATTTTTGGGAAAACCTGTCGTTATGGCCACTTCAAAAAGTTAGCATTTTCATTCTGCACGTCGTTTTAGAAATATGTCAATAGGTAGGTACGTATATTTAACGTAAATATTATAAAAATGAATATTTAAGCGAAACACCATAAGCTCTAATTCCGGGAGAGATTTGGGTTCTTAAACGATTGTTGCCTTAGCTGAATCCTATTAGCTCCTTCAAAGAAAAAACAGCCTTATCTTTGAGGATCTGCATGGGAGCTGAATATAGAATAGCTGAGCACAAAACGCCGTCGAAGCGTCTACAATAATTGTAATGAATTCTATCTCGAGTCGGCCGACCTAGACTCGGGACAGTGCTTAATCATTAAAATCACTTTAGCGTCGCAACAAGAAAATACCGTTTATCTCCCTCTACCACTAATTTTCCGCTCTATTTGTCTCTATCTAGGGATAATGTGACGCGAACGCTGCATGCTTCGTTTCGCTGCTGAATAATCGAGTTATTTTGCTATTCCTCAAAAGCGGAACTGTCAATATCGATGCTTAATAGACCTTCGCCCAGCGCTTTGCTCGTTTCTGACCAGCAGACGCTACGCCCATTGTCTCTCATTAGCGAGGGTCAAAGCTTCATTTGATGTGAGGTGTTCAGCGTCAGATCTCGAGCACTGCTTTTGGTAGCTCGTCATAGATAATACAACTTGTTTATCTGCAATGTATCTATTAGCAACGCTGTCAGAGCGTTTAAGATTCTTACTTCGGCTCTACTCGTGTAACACATGCTGGTGTTCCGTTAGTCCATGGTATCACTCCGGACGAGCTGACTTACTTAGTGCGTTTGCATGTTTCATTGGTACTTTTCCATGGGGAGGCAGTTAAGGCATTCGCGCGATCACTGTCAGCCTTTTCCAAAGACGAAACACAATTCATAAATGAAGTATCGCTCATGCCATTCAATTTGGGAAGAAGCGCAGATCGGAGGCAATGCGAACTCGTCGCAAAGAGCCGAACAGCAAAGTCGTAAACTGAAGAAGTTAGCAACAAGAGGCGAAGTTAGCCCCCAACTTAACAATCGCTAACAAGTTAGCACTCAGTTCGCAAGACCTATTACTACATAGTTTAGCGGTCAGCCCTTGCCCTTTTATTAGTCGACGAGTTACGGCTAACTTTCTGCAATTGCATTTCAGTTCCCTTGCGCCTGAACGCTGTTTACATTTTACATTTTCCTTACATTTAACTAGACACAGTGCTTCCAATGATCGCGGCCGTACAACATTCGTTTTCGCTAAATTAAAACAGTACGTGGGTGATCGGTTGAATTAAGCTCAAAGTAGTCAACTATAGAGGGTAAAAGTAAGGCGTGGCTCACCTTTGTGTGGCATTTTCCAGAAGGCTTCGGCCGCCGTGGTGGGTTCCCGCGGCGGCGCCACCAGCCCGCCCACCAGCGTGGTGG
>DWCF01000808.1:0-38283 GCA_018230265.1 Delias oraia
GTACGTCATTGCACATAAAAAGATATGAATTAATTATGCACCAGTAAGGTATTTAATATGGTTGTAATCAATATGTCGTGTATGAGATATGATTGCTTATAAATAAATGGACAGATTTGAAACCCTCCGTAATTAGTGTCCACTTCATTAAATTTCCTTGGCTTGGCTTCAAGACTTGTTGATCCAATTATAAGATATTGCTTTATTAAAATTAAATTGGTTCTTATTTCAATATTTTTCCGTAATTCATATTTAAAACATGTTAGAAATCACACACACACTGATTCCATAGCGTTGAGTGCTTTAGTTCGAAATTCTAATAAAAGCAATTGATTTTATTCGTCAAATTGCATGTAATGTGATCATTTATTTACTTCTTTTTTCGTATCGTTCTTACAATGTATATCTTTAGATACGATGCGGGATGCTGCTTATACTTCTACTTTGGCTTCAACAGCGCGGGCTGCGCAGACCCATTACGTACTTATGAAGAAATCGAGGAGGCTGCGAGGGATGAAATTATCGCCTGTGGAGGTTATAATTATTTGAATTCTCTATGCAAAGACTTATTTTCTTGTGTGAAATGTAAATATGTCAAAGTTTTGCCGCTATTGCAACAATTCGTCTTATATTATTTAGATTTTATGTGTAAACTTGTAGAGTTTTATTCATGAATTTTTGGACAAAAGGCACAATTATATAAAAGTAATATAATTCAGCGAAATATGCATGCATGGTTTGTGTATTTATCCATAACTTTCTATAAACCACTATATTCTACTAAGGATCACTTACTTAGGATAGGTAATCAAGATTACCCAAAACGTAAAAGCCTTTAAAAATATGTTATATCATTGAGTATATAGGTAATGTAATCCTTTAATATTTCCTAATCCTTTAGTATTATTTTATCCTTTAGTATATACATAATCAAGTACCAACTTGAGTCAAACTGTTTATTTAAGGATTCAAGTTTTTACTTTACTTTACTTTTACTTTAGTTACTGCTGACTTCCTTTACAGGTTCAATATCACACCACCATGGCGTCGGAAAATTAAGAAGGAAGTGGTATACTCAAACTGTTAGTGAAGTAGGCCGACGTCTTCTATATGCGGCAAAGACTGCTTTAGATCCTGACAATATCTTCGCACTTAACAATATGGCTCTTGACAAACATCCCACTAGCAAATTGTAACATAAATTACACAAAACCAATACTTACCAGTTACCATCGACCTATTAAAAATTGATATTATTTTAATTATTTGGACCAATTTTAAAAAGACAATTAATTATACAGAGACAAGAAAGAGTGTTGTAAGTAAAGGGCTGCTGATTTGTTATTACTGTGTGTCATTTAGTTACTGAGATATTTATTAGATACTTTATCAAACTGTGAAATTGAGCTTAAGAAATATTCTAATAGTAGTAAAATACTAATTTTTAAATGGTATTGTTTTATGTGTGTATTTTTAAAGTGTTAACAAACATAAGAAGGTACAAAATCAGTTAAGGGTTCAGATTGTTTTGTTTATAAAATTACATGTACAAATTTCTTATTTTTGGTAAAGCACTTCATTTTTCATCCATACTAACAACTTTTAGTTCACTCTACTGACATTCCAAATGTAATCAGCATTCTATTTTGTTCCATATTAGTAAATGTGGGAATAAAAATTTGTAATTTAATAATTGAAGGTGTTTTATTTACAAATACTAATATTTATGGAATACATCAATCGATACATATATCAATACATTTAATATGGTATTGATATAATTATATAACGTTTTGTAGAATCAACGCGAATGCTTTAAAGTAAATTTATATTACTGCCATCTGTTCGTTACAAAAAGAACCATTATCATGTTTTTTCGTACGCGTATACAATAATACATAGAATTGGACTCCATTGTATAGACCTTAGTTATTTCGATTTTGTTGTTATCTATTTTTGTAAATTATTAACGTATTTTGTATGAGATTAAGAGTTATCAAGTAAAACCACACATATTATTAGTCTGTACTAGTTATACAAAAACCTGCAGTCTACAGCCCTAATTATTTATTAGTTTCCGAAGATGCCGCAAGAGTGCGCCTTCGTGCAAACAACATTCGGACCATGGCGAAAACGATGTCATTTCGTTCTGAATAATATTTTGTTTTTAATTATTTATGTTGTTATGTGCTTGTTTTCCTGTGAAAATACCAAGTGTTACCATTTTTGTACTGTAAGTGTACATTACAGTGTGGAAGTTGTTTCTCGAAAATAAAAAGTTTTGTGTAAAAAGTTCTAAAAGTCACTCGAGGATTCAGGTGTCAATGAGGTAAGAAAATGATGCTTATTATAATATTCGTACTTCAAAAATTCACATTTCATTTACAGAAGCGTTTTAGAGCTTCGACGAAAACAATAATTAGCCTTGGCTTAGAGTCAAATCTTTATAGTAAAGTTTTTTGTTAGTTTAATAACATCATGAAAGGTTATGTCGGTTGTATCTATGCCCAAATATTAGTTCTAAGAGCTCTTTGCCTTTACGTTCTATTCGATCTGAATCAGTTCTTAAAATCTTAAAACTTACCATCAAATTCAAATTAGAATAATATAAAAAGTAGGGGTCTGGTACAATGTATATTTCTTATTAGTCTAGAAAAATAATTTTAGGCCATAGTTATGTTTAGTCTAAATAGAAACTATCATTCCACAAATAATCTCAGTTACTATGCTGGAATTACTTCAAAAAATATCTCCTGTATTTTTTGGATTAATTATAACAATATAGCTATCCAACAAGATATTAAACCCTGGAAATATTCTAATCCTTCACAATGATCTTTATTTTTATGTGGATTGAATGCTTTATTTTAATGAGCTAGACTATATGTACTATATATTTATGCCAGCTGTATACCTTAATTTACTAATTGAATTCCAAATACCAAGTATTCTAATAAAAAATTGCTTAGATTTATAATGGTATTATGGATTATTTATATACATAAATTCTAATTATATTTAAAAAAATTGTAATACCATATTTGTATATAATTAAATTATAACAATTAATATATAATCCAATTTAAAAAACTTAAAATCTACTATCTTAACTTAAGATCTACCAGACATACTAAAATCTTTTGATAGTTCAATCATCCTACATAATAACTAAATATAAATTAGAAGTCAATAACAATTTGATAGGCATTATATTTGTAATCTTAAACAAATAATTTTCTTTTATATGTTAAGTGTTTAGTATAGAACACATTACTTACAGTATTGGCTTATACAAACATACATATTTTGTCAAGAATACAATTTTGTTTTATTTTATTCCAGCATAAACAAAAAATATATATATTGTTAAGAAAGAACTTCTGATAAGGATTACTTATAAGTAAATTAGAATATTATTTTGTAGCACAATTGCACCTCTTCTAAAGTCTGCAGTTTTATGCTTTTTATCATGTTCCCTATGGCATAGACTGTATTCCTTATTGTACAGACCTTATCAAAATTTTGACAAATAACTGGTTTAAATAGACAAAGATTTTAATATGTATGTTACATATAATTCCTTCATATATGAATCTATTGAAGAGAATCTTTGAAGCATGTTTTCTAGTATTATAAATTATAATATAAATATACTTCTGTTAAACAAAACAGTAAAATATCATAACAAAAATATAATTAGAAGTGAGCCCTCTGAAAACAAAATAACAAATGAATATTTTCAACAAAGAGAGAGGATTTGCGATCAATCCCTCTTTATAGGTATCTTTTTGTAAAAAAGAGGTTTGCAACAATCAATTCCCTTTGTGCGCGACATCAATGGAAGCGGCCTGTGTACCTATCCTTTGATCTCGCCGCCCTCTGAAGATGCGACAGTGCGCTAATACTGCCCGCGCGGGAAGCAACGGCGTAACCGCCCCGGCTTTACTCAATACTTATATTACCAAAGAGCAGACATATAATTACGTTACGTACGTTTTAGTTACTTTGCATATTCCTTTTTTACTTTTATGTAGAAAATATTTGTATGTTTCTTTAATTGTAATAAAAAACCTGCAAAATTAGACCAATTTAAAAAAAAATATTTTGCACGTCAACACCACTCTAAAACGACACAAGTTACGTCTTTATTTAATGTATATAGAATAAACAGACAATGAATTTAATTACAGCGTCCACTTTGAGTAGAATAACACAATTTGATATAAGCATTAAGGACTTCAGATTTTACAGTCCAAGTACTGTACTGTTAAATTAATGAATAAATAAATTAAATTACTTACAATAAAGTACAGTAAAATTATTAATTAAATACTGGATACACATTCAAACAGTATTTTGTCATTCAAAGTTATTTTTTCCAGTTAGCCAAAAATTCCTTGTTGAACCACACAGATAACATTAAAGAATTGTTGTTTTATTTGCTTAGATATGTTAACATATTGGTTGTAAAATGTCTATTTTTCGCGAAATAAAAGGCGCATCACATACAGTGACTATGATACGGCTAGGACGTTTGTACTGTGCAATCGCAAAGGGACGACCGGCGATCAGAAGCAGGCCTTTGTCGCAAGTGCAGCTTACAACAGCCACAAAGGAGAGCCATAAGAAGTAGAGATTAGATGCTATGCAATCAAAGGGTACATGTCACTAATATACATTCAGCTTTTGCCGTCTGCTCGCTGAATTGTCACAGTTTTGCTTTGTTTCACGTGAATGAGTAATATGAATACTACATAATCGTAATTATATTTAGTATTCGTTATTTTTGCTATTTTAATGGACATTAATATTAAACATAATTTTATTTTCCTGCCTGAGTTGCCGTAGCCGATTTATGTGACACTTTTTAATATATTTTGGCCAGTTTACGCAATATATATAAAAATAAAATATAACGTATGTGTTATTGTAAGATATATTATTGAGAAGTATCGTTAAAATCCGTTCAGTTTTTATTTATGTTTATTATATTAGTAAGACTATGTAGCGTATTTAAAACACTGGTGTAAAGTTGAGGATTGAGCTGTATTGTTGAGATTTCTTACGTAAAAAACCTATGTAAATACAGTTTTTAAACTTACGGAGTCAGACGTTCATTTAGGTAGGGTAAAGTAATAAAAAAACTTGTCATTTGACAATATCGAATATTAAAAGAGGAGACCCCGCTGGTAGCGCAATCCGTTCATATAAAAGTTGTATAAAATGCGGGCTCTTCGTAATTCATCTGCAACTCTTTCTCTCAAGACAAATACGAAGTTTAGCCTATATATCTTCTATAGGAGAGCCAAAACACACACAATTGTTTACCTAAAGACTGTTGTACTTAAGACTCAAAAAGCTGTGCACGTCCTCTTACCAAAGAGTCAGGTAAATCACTTTGAATCCTCATGTTGTGTTAACAAGATCTATTTTAGAAAACCAACAACTACGCCCAGCCGTAAGCTGGTCGAAGTTTCGAATACGGGCCTTTAGGCTTTAGACGGGTAATCAAAAATATTTTGAAAGTATTTTCTTTTGCCAATATTTTTATTCAATTTCTAGATTCCATTTCAAAGATTTGTAACATCGCTTTTACTGTATTTGGCTGCATCATCCACTTTTCACGTTACATACGCAGCAAGTCGAATATCCATCGCATACACTTAATCCGGAATGCATGTTTTTTGATGATATATAATGTAATAATTAATCTGTTGTTTGACTCTGACCGTTCAATGTGGATAATTGACATTCTATACCAGCGAATTCCAAATTTTTTTCGAATGGACCCCTAGATAGTCAAGTACAGTTTTCAGGACCCCGTTAATAAAATAAACGGCAAATAAAACAGATTAGGTAAATAACTAATAAATACCAAAACGAATGTTTTTCGTTTTGGTTATTACAGATATAAAATACGAATTTCTAAATATTATCGCGGACAACGAAGCAGATGGATAGAGATGTGGTAAGAGGACACCACCGACCAAGGACAACCGCGCCACAGTCTGTGCATTGGTTGTGTTGCTGGTTTTTTGCGCGGACTAAGCGGCATTTTTAAGGGCCTTCGATATCCTCAGTCACTCAACGAAACACAGTAGAAGTACTGTTTCAATTAAAGCTACCGTTTCACGCTGAGTATTCTGTGACTCCGTGGTATTACTTCCGACGAGCCCGCCCAATTAATGCGTCAGCATATGCTTCAGCATGGCTCTTCCACGAGTGCGACATAAGACACTCCCCCGGCTACTGTCAAGAGCTTCCAGAGAGATCGAAGAAGTTATGATTAAATTATAATTGTCTAGTCCCAGATTCGAACTCTTGTACGGTCCAGAGATGGCCCGCGGAGTCCCATACTCGCGGACCACAGGCTGGGAAACACTGATCTAATCTATAACCTGCTAGTCCTTCGTTTCAATATTTTTGTGTTTTTTTACAATTCCCGTTCTTTTTTTTTGATACAAGAAAACTGCGACGCACTGTAAATGACTGCAAAGTGGCAGCATAGTTTGTGCTTAAACGAGCATGAACAAAAAGCGACACACACGAAATGGAAATAATGAAATCAGTTCACTGGTTGCATTCAGTTGCGACGTCGATAGTGGGACGAATTGCTACAACAATTAGCAACCACCTGGGCCGATGCTAATCGATCGGTAGAATTAAATGAACGGCCCGTACTAATTGGCCCATAAGACAAAGGAGCAAACAGTCTCCTTTGACTACGTCTAGTGTCACTCGAAGCGTAGTTCTGAGCATTCCGCCCATGTTTCTCAACAATTGAAATATCGAATTGCTAGATGAATGCACGTCATATCAATGAAACGGCTTATGGTCCGCTCTCGATGCGTCGTGGAGCATTTTGGCCTCATTTCCTTCCGGACCTTAGCTAATACTCCTACGCTAATAGTTTCTACATTAAACTACTTTAAAACACCTGATATCATTACGAAAACAGATCCTCTTTGCTTCTCTGTTCTTTGGATATAACGGGTTGCTTGCAGGATTTGTTCAAATTTTAAGAGCCTCGTAGCTAAGTACTTTATTTGGTGTACCATGAAGCGAGAGGTATCGGACAGTGGCCGGGCGAGTGTCTTGATAATGTCGCACCCGTGAAAGCACACTACTGAAGCATATGTCGACGCACTAATTGGGCCGGCTCGTCCAAAGTGATACCACAGGCTCACAGAATACTCAGCGTGAAATGTAAGTTGTACTTGAAATGGTATCTCTACTGTATTTCGATTAGTGAGAATATTGGTCGCTCTTAAAAATGCCGCTTAAGTGGCGTAAGAATCCGGCAACACAACCAATTCCGCGGACTGTGGCGCGATTGTACATGGCAGGTGGTGTTCTCTTACCATATAGGAGACCCACCTGCTCCGTTGTACGCTATACTATAAAATAAACAAAAAATAAGTTTGGGTTTGAGCTCATTTAAGAACGTCGTGCGGTAACTGTGAGAATTTAGCTTTGTTGTATATAATAGTTGTAGATTTATTACATATTCTCAAATCCATTGTCAAGCACTGGAGACACGCTGGCAGCGGTTGGCTCGTGATGTTAAGTGTGTCGTTATTCGTTACTCGTTACGGGGAGGCGTCGAAGAGCGCGATAACGAGCCTCTTCGGCAACTACATGCGGACCGCACGGCGCCTCCATCGAATATTCTATTTGGCAGGCATATTCTGAATTCTGGTAGCATTGTATAAATCAATATTATAAAGAGGAAAGATATTTTTTAATGGAAATATTTTATTACTTTTTTATTTGCATTGAGCCGAATGGGCTCCGAAACTATTTAACGGTTTTGAAAACTTCTGCAATTTCGAACATCACGTAAGCTGCGAATACTATTGATTTTAAAACGAAAAAATGTACTACGACTTTGCAGAACTTACTAGTATAATTATTATTTGTTATCTACAAAATCAGTTATATGGCAAAAAATAAAATAAATAACTCGCTATTAAATAATAGGGGTAGGAAGGTGAAAATTTAGGGTTACCTCTATTTTTAATGCCAAATGATATAAAAAATAAAAATATTTGGAGTTAACTATCTAGCCTTATCATTTAGGGGTATGAAAAATTTGACTAATTGTCTGACCTACGATATGCACACATAATATAGGAAAATGGTCGAGTAGTTTCGGAGCAGCTTGTCAGGTTTACTAAGGACACCCGTAGAATGATTTTTTTTCTTTTTCTTTTATTCTATAACGGACCACGGAGCAGGTGGGTCTCCAATATGGTATGAGAACACCGCCGCTCATGGACGATCGCGCCACAATCTGTGCATTGGTTGTTTATTACAATTATTATCAGGTGAGTGACGGTTCTCACAATTATTACATTACTAATTACTATTAATTCTCTACTATACGTAACTGCTTCGAAGCAGCCTTGTTGCCGAATTAATAGGCACTAAATTTTACATATATTTTTTTAGGTTTTTTAACTCGCTCTCGGTCATACGTCTCCTCCGAAGTGGTACCATGGGCTCACAGAATACTCAACGTAAAACGGTACTTGTATTGTGTTTTGCTGAATGAGTGAGGATATCGGAGCTCCTTGAAAATGCCACTTAAATGGCGTAAAAAGCCGGCAACACAACCAATACGCGGAATGTGGCGCGGTGTGCTCTTACTATATAGGAGACCCATCTGCTCCGATATCCGCTATAAAATAAAAAAACAGGGTCTGGAGAGGCGATATAATCCGTAAATACTTTTCTAAAACATGGTCAGAACAATGAGAACTTTAAAAGTATTAGTAATTGAGTGTTTCTATATAAAATTTCTGAAAAATAAGGCTTTATCTTAGTAAACAATAACAAAGATCATATGTGAACACGAGTAGGACATTATACAGAGAAGTTATCGTCTTTTAGATCAACTCAATTAAATATTGGACGGAAGCGGATGTATACCAAAATGCGATAAATTTGAAATATCAAAATGTTCCTGAAGAACAAAAAATTGTTTATGATGTTGTTGGCAACGATTTTCATCCTATATATGTTAGTTCTGTTTATAGTATTTAAGTGAATAGAAACATTAATTTTGATTATTTGAGTAATGCATCCAGTAATTATAATTTTGATATTCACAGAATACTCATCGTGAAACACTACTTGTATGTATATACTGAGTTTCATTGAGTGAGTGAGGATATCGGTAGACCTTGAAATTATGCCGCTAAAGCGCCGTAAAAAGCCGGAAACACAACAAAAGCGAGGACTGTGGCGCGGTCTTCATGGGCGGCGGTATACTCTTACCATATAGGTGGCGCACCTGCTCCGTTGCTCGCTATACCATAAAAAAAATATTCACTTGATGCAACTCTTGCAATCGCTGCACAAAATCAATACTAGTGCAGTTACAAGAAATATTTCAAGGACCCTTAGTTAGTTTAATTTATTATTCAATTAGCATGGAGTTGTAATTAAGCTAGTTTCAAGTTTTATTACACGATAATAAATTATAAAATACATTTAATTAGTGTTATTGCAATTTACCTGTCAAAAGTTCGCACAACAGTCGCTAAAGCGCGCTGCTCGGTGACCGGGTAGCGTGGTTGGCCTAATGTTGGATCCATTGATTAATTGCCTTTATAGCTGTTAAGGCTCATTTACGATATACGCGAAAATCTACTCGATAGTTATTTTTTTATGTTAAGTATAGCGGACAACGGAACAGGTCTACATATGGTAAGAGAACACTGCCGCCCATGGATAACCGCAGTTCGGTTGAATTGCCGGCTTTTTAAAAGCAAATTAAGCGGCATTTTAAAGGTTTCCGAAATCCACACTCTCTTAGAGAAACACAGTAGAATCACCGTTTCAAGTACAACTACCATTTCACGATGATTATTCTGTGTGTGTTATATTTGTGAATACCTTAATGGTTTTTAGATTGTAGCTAAACAATCTCAAACACTCACATTTCACGGCTGTAGATACCAGTAAATATACCGTAATGATTATTCTGTTTGAAGAATTATTCAAGATACTTATCAAAAAAACTAGGTATCTACTTTATTAACAGTTACGAAAATTATTTCTCGGCAATTTGATTTTTATTAAATATTTTACTCTGGCGAATGTTATTTGCGTTTTCATATTGCTTTTGTGTTGATCGAATTACGAAATCCAGTTATATAGTAGAAGTATATATTAATAAATTTAGAATTATATATTCTAATCTTTCACACGGCCATTTATGGAAAACTCTTTTGAAATAGGTAGTTAGTTACACTTCATGGACGTGCTTAGCGAAACTTAATTAAACTAATAAGGTGTTAAATAGCTGGAAAGCGAGTCAAAGACTCGTACATGAATCAATTCTCCATACCAAATATAATGAAGTGATGATGAAGTGGCGAAATTGAAGCGTATCTGTGCTCTGTGAACGCTGGCTTACAGGGGGTGTGGGAGTCGGCACGGTCAAAGAGTGCTTTGATGTTTGCCGCCGGCTTAATGCACCGCCCGCGGCCCCGCTCCGCTCATCATTAGCAATTTCCCCATAATTTGTTATCTTTACCGCTATTTATTTGTACAATTTCACGCCAGGAACATTCGCACCTTACCTTCAGTTTGACGTCCGGTTTTCACTCCGATGGAACTATCGAAAATCGTTTTTTTTTGTTAATCATTGCTGAGAAAATTTGATTTGTATGAAGTTTTCAGTCTAATTTTATCTATATCTTTCATTAGAGGTGAATCGTTGTACAGATTTTAATGGATACTTTTCGAATATAGTTTTTGTATGTATCTTTATTATATAATTGGACTCTTTTTTTAAATGAGATTGTTTTCTTTATTTAGCATAGATAAAGCCTAAATCTCAACACTAAACTAGATGATATGTTTTATTAGAAAATAATTATTTCAGGAATATTTATTAATTTTTAATTTATAATACTAGAAGTAAGAGCTTTAAATGTAGTTCTTTTTATTTTGATGAGGTGAGCATATCTTTCATTTACTTATAATAGTTGTTTAGTTAAGTCATCAAGTCATCATCATCATCAGTCAAAATCATTTATTGTTGTCAATAAATGATTTTTGATTTTACAGAGAAACGCAATTGTGCCTTTACTTTTTTTTTGAGTAAATTAAAAATAAAATTACAATAAAACTACATTTGAAGCCCTTACTTGTACTCTTACAAATTGACAATTATGTTTGTACAAAATAATTCTATATCATTTCTAATAAAACAATATAATGACATCTTGTTTAATGTTGATATTTAGGCTTTGTCTATGCTAGATAAAGAAAACAGTCTTATTTAATAAGGAGTCCAAGGTTTTCTTTAGACACATTTAAAATATGAAGGTGTGTTGTATATTTGTGAAAAAAAATTCAGCCGGTAGATAATAATATCGCGTATCACATTTAATTTGTCGCGATACAAACGATGAATGAACAAAGCAAGATCAATGAGGGCTCGCGAAAGGCGTGAAGCGTCTCGTCGGGATCAAAGGCGCTCAGAGACTCGCCGCACCTATTTAGGGCTGTCGCTGAGATATTATAAATTTGATTAAATTACTTAATTAATTATATGTTATATTAATTAATTATGACTATCAAATCTGCAATCTATAGCTGTATAATTTTACATGTCCTCCGCGACGGGATTTTGGAAACCTGCGAAGTCTACACAGTTTCTACATCCAAAGAAGTTTCATATTTTACACGGTGCGGCAAACAATTGTCACGTCACTCGTACTTACTAGCTAGCATGCTCTGCAATTGTGAATGAACAAAGCAGGATCAATGAGGGCTCGCGAAAGGCGTGAAGCGTCTCGTCGGGATCAAAGACTCAAAGACTTGCCGCACCTACGTGCTTAGGGTTGACAGTTCATATTAAAATTTTAATTAATAAGCTTTACAAATAAAATAATCGGATATACCTATTCTCAATCGCTATATTATAGTAAATTTAAATATTATTATAATTTGACATTAAGTAGAGTGCCTTACGTGATGTATTTTGTGGCTTAGTGTCACTCATATAAATGTTGTATGTTTTTTTGTTGTTTTCTTTAGTTACGGTATTTAATTTAAGAGTGCCAAACAAGAAATATAAATAGCATAATATAAATAATAGAAATATAAATAATATTGTTTATGTGTTATTTGATTTAAAACGTTTTTTAATTTTCCAATTACTATTTCCTTTTATATACGATTTTATATATATAAGATAGTAAGTCTTGTTGGGTCTTCTTAGGGCTTGTAATTTAATACAAATTGTCATATGCTCTAATAGAAATCTTATTTCAGTATCGTATTCGACTACAAATTATATAAAACACGTCTATTTTATTCTTATCCAAAAATAAAAACTACAATTAAATTATATTATTTAAATTAACAATCCTTGCAATAATATAATCTTATTAATTTCATCTATTTACACTTGCCATGACGTCTGCCAAATTCACCTTATTTACCAGCCAGCTGTACAAATTAAGGAATTTACTTTTTTACATATTATATTACCTTGACTGTATGAAAATGTCAGTAATATCAACCCTATTGCTAGAGTAGACGCTGTCATTGAAATCGCACTTTGGCACGTATGCGAAGTATAATGGCTCTATCACACCCACTGCTGTTTAGACAATAAAAATATAAAGTTCACAGGGCCGTTGAACAAATGGAGTATGGCTGGCACTTCACGCTGAAGGGGTTACTTTTGGCGCGTTTGACGAACACCTCCCTATAATTGATGTTACAGTAACGTTTTAGGGCGCCAGAAAGCCTAGATTAATTAATTTCACCTAAGATTTCAAACAAGTGAAAATATATTGAGAATTGCCTTGTTTTTGTCATTTTTCAACTTCCTTAATGTAAGTAATATGTTATAAAGATATGTGCTTGGTTATTTTGAAATAATACTTATGAGTCACCAAAGCCATATTCAAATACGCTGACATGATTGTAAACAGTGAGCTACCATTCCAGCAACTTGACCTAGAGACTTTTAAATGTAAATTTCGTCTCGTCAAAGACAATCACGAGTTGAATCAGTGCCGGATGACATGCACCAAGAGCCGCTGATCATATTTACTATACAATACTCGACTGCCTCGCTTGTTAATAATAAATAAATGAAAAAAGCCTTATGCAAACTCCTATAAAATGTACTGAATCTTTGTTAGGTTTAATAATACTATTATATACAGCATTTTTTAAGCATAAAATAGCTCTTACTAGACCTTAGAGTATAGACAATAGTCAGACATGAGACTCAACACATATCATATAATCAAACAAAGTTGATATTGGGCCGTCTGTGTCTTTCTATCTCGGCTATCGAAGAATCACTTTTATAGTTGAAATAAGCCTAGAATAATAATAGACGTTTAGGCTGTGTTTTGAATATTTCAAAATTATCTTTTTTTATTATTTTTTATGATCGTTGTCTTCAATAGCCATCTTGAAGTCTACTTCTGGAAGTCTCACGTTTTCTTCGTTCTTTTCTATGAGAAAACTGAAAAATAGTAGACAACGTTGGCGAGGGAAGCGGCTCTCGCGCGAAGATTGCACGTCAAAGACCGGCGCGGTTAGATGATAACGATTGTGGGTGTTTGTGGCGCACTATTCTATACATTTGGTCGTCTAGCTGGCGGTTTTCTTTGTCATTTGTGACACTTGTTTGCCAACGAAAATTATCTATTATGTGATTCAGTCGAGGCTAATTCATGCCTCGTAGCTAAGTGGTTTAATAAGTCAACCATGAAACGAGACGTAGCGGGTTCGAATCCCGGTCCGGATAATTATAAATTACTTATAATTTAATTTATTAGAAGGTCTCTGCAAGGGCATGAGAGTGGCCGGGCAATTTTAAAACTGTCACATCCGTGGCAGAGTCATACTGAAGAATATACGGACGCACTAATGTCGCACTTACCACGGGCTTAAAAATCGCGCGGTTGCCTATGGGCGGTGGTGTTCTGTTACTATACAGAAGACCCACATGCTCCGTTGTCCGCTATAACATTAATAAATTATAATACTGAATTCTCGTATTGGTGTAACGGGTTAATCTCCGCAATTCGACATCTAAGCCTATTATAGTAAGTACTAAGATCCATACGCAAAATATAGCTAAGTAGCTATGTTTAAAGTTGAGGTTATCCTTTTTTTATTTTTTTTTAATGAACGTCCACATACAAATTTAAAGTTATCCATATTTATGTAAAGTTAGTTGTTTAATTTTAAATTTACAATATATAATGTAAAACATTAGTTATATTCTTCGATGAATGATTGAATTGCGTCTTTTTTAAATTTTACTTCATGTGTAACAGTGGTTCATAATTTGAAAAGCGTGTCCCCTATCCAAATTGATGAGTACATTTTATGGTAGCTACATTTGTACGGCAGTTGTTTGAACGATAAATAATACATCTCCATTATGACCCCCTCAGCGAGATTTATAAGAGTTTACAGAGTAACCTATGATCTCGATCGCTGTCAAAGCTCGCCACAATATTTATCGGCGGTGCACGCTACAAAGCGACTCCGGAAGCTCGGCCCGGCTGTCTAAGGAGTAAGCGACCAGCGGTTTTGAATATTGTAGACTTAGATTAGATTAGATTTCCAAAAAGTCAATTAAATGGTTAATTTTTAGATTCATTACCATCTATACTTCTATATGTATACTAATTTTTATATCTATGGTTGTAATCAAATGTACTAAAGGTATATTATACTATTTAGTATTAATATCTCAATACATAGTATTATAAGAACATTATATATTACAGAATTTATTGATACATAAATTTCATTTCTGATTTCATTTTCTACCAGTAAACCCGCCTGCTCCATTGTTAGCTATATCATAAAGTGTAATTACCCTATCAGTCTGTTTTATAAATAAAATGTTGATACCTATTTAAACAAATTTACACATGAATTGTAATAGATGAGAAAAGAAAACTAAATCACATTTATTTAACTCTTATCTATCTTTACTTGGGCCTGAAAATATCTACCCATTGTTGACTGCCTCTATCACCAGATTTCTTTTCGTATTCTTTGACGCGAACTGTTTGCCGAGATATGGGATGAGGTAGATCGCAGACCGCGCCGTGATCGATTGGTTCGCCCTCTTGTATTTGTTTATTTTCCGCTCTTTGTCGGTAATTCCAGTGTTTTTATATTTATTTCTCATATGTGTTTTATTAGAATGTGTCTCACATACGTAAAAACGTGCAGGAATTAAGACTACAAACCTATATTTACAGGCTAAAAATCATTTAGATATCACAACATAACATAATTTTATATATCGTAAAGCCATTTTAAGCCATATATGCTTCGATTATAACTATACAAGCTTAAAGAGTTTGAACAGGGTAGAGAGCAGTGAAAATTATATATGATTCTTAACAAAATCATGAATATAGCGTTTCATATACATAGCAGTAAATGTTATCTGTCACGTCCTAGATGCTGTGACAATTTTGCGATAATCATCTTAACGCGAAGATCAGTGGCGAAGTGGTACTTGTCAGTATCATAGTGCCTCTCTTGACCGTCTCGATACTTGTCAATTCCTTATAAAATCTATGAAATAATATATTTATAAAAGATGGATTTTGCTTGTAATGATTTGTAACAACAGTCAATAAAACACAATTGAGTTTTTTTGCACTAAAAGAAATGACATTTAATGTTTCCAATTACAATAACGTTACCAAATCACAACTTTTACAATATTTTTTCACCACACACTACCATACAAACATCTATCTGCGTATGACAGATGAATGAAGGCAACGCCCAAATTAAAGAAAAAATATATTTTTTTACATATTGTTTGAATTACGTTTGAAAGAAATAATATTAAGTACTAAAGATAAAACATACACCACTAGACGATTAGGTGAACTAAATATATTCTATTGCATTGCATATTTTTCTTTATACCATCGGTGGCAAACAAGCAGGAGGCTCACCTAGGGCAAGCGGTCCTCCGCCCATGGACACCCCCAGCCCTCGTAGAAGCGCGGGTGCGTTGCCAGCCTTACATGCCACATGCCACATGCTTCCATCCCGTCAAAAAATTATCTCATACCCCTACATGTTAGTATTTTATTGATCTAACAAAGAATCGTGATTATAATAAATAAATAATTCGCAAAAACAATATATTGTGATAATATAAATATGCGAACGCACAAATTGGGCCGGCTTGTCCGAAGCGATACCACGGGCTCACAGAATACTCAGCGTGACTTGGTAGTTGTATTTGAAGCGGTGTTTGTACTGTGTCGCTTAGTGAGTGAGGCTATCGGAAGACCTTAAAAATGCAGTTTTAACGGCGTACAAAGCCGGCAATACAACTAATGCGTGGACTGTGGCGCGGTTGTCTATGGGCGGCGGTGTTCTCTTACCATATAGGAGACCCACTTGCTTTGTTGTCCGCTATACCATAAAATAAATTAAAATACATAACATAAACTATCCCATCTTTCAAGTTATAATTGTATTAAAACGGAGTAAGTTTTAATAATAATAAGTAAGTTAGTGACACGTAATTTATATAAAATTAAAAATATATTTAATAATTGTAGACACCATACTGTGTTATTAGATTTTATGCCGTAACCACTTTAAATCGACTGGGGCACAACAGACCGTTGAAATGTCGCTGAACATTGGGCTTTAATACATTAGCGATGGCCCACAAGTTGATCGTTGACAATACAATTAAGGTAATTCAGTTGAGAGCCGAGTGACGGCGATTAAAGCAATTATAAACAAACCGGGGTGTACTAGCGACTCTTCCGCTCCATCGTTACCTGAGTGCAGTCCAAATAGATTTAGCCTTAGAGTTGAACTTTTCGTTTAGTTTCAATGCTTGCTCTGTAGCATGGCGTAGGCTTTTTATGTATGAATACAATTGAGGAGTGTTGCTCTATATTAGCTAATTTTATGTTAAGATGCATATATACAATTTATTATAAATATACAGAATATTAAAGACAAAAACATTACTTATGGATTTTTATTTAACACATATCAACGTAAACGTAAACGAAACAACACTAATATTACAATAGACAACAACAAATTTTTCACTCGTAAGAGAACCATGCTGAAGCATATTCTGACCCAGTAATTTGGCCGGCTCGCAGTGATACCACGAGCTCATAGAATTCTCAGTGTGAAACGGTACTTGTACTGTGTTGCGCCTCTGCACTTACTTTTAAGTGAGGATATCGGAGGCCCTTAAAAGTACCGCTTCAGCGGCGGAAAAATCCGGCAAAACAACCAATGCGCGGACTGTGGACGGTTGTTCTAGAGCGGCGATGTTCTCTTACCATATAGGAGACCCATCTGCTCCGTTGTCCGCTATAGAATAAAAAAAATTAAGGTATATGTACACACATACACAAACATAAAATAAATAATAAAAAAATTGTACCAATATTAACGATATTAAATAAACATTACTTTATTTATTATTTTATTTATCTTTTTAACAATACAAAACATTACATTAAAATAACCAATTGTAAAAATTTATAACAAGGTAAAAGTTTTGTTTGAATACATAAATTAAAGTGTAGAGAATTTAATGAATTTTTGCTAGTAAAATATGTTTGGAAGTTTAAGTCAGTTTTGTGTAATAATTACTAAATAAAGTGTACATAATTATAAAGGTCGAAAATATCCGTAATGCGATTGATATTTGTGTCAATCAGTCGCGTTTATACGGCCTAACTTACTTCTAAGGCCTGAGTTTGCCCTATATTTCTCGTGCGGTAATTCGAGACGAGTATCGAATAAAAGAAAATTAATAAAAGCGATGAGTCTTTTGTCTATGCTCCACAATCAAGTCTTTGTGTTGAGATTCCGTTAGATCTCCGATATCACCAATTTTCGCGGAGTGCAGGGCTGCCCGTTCGCTTATGATTTTGCCCCTTTCCCTAGTCATGACTTATAGAACATTATATTTACATATTTTGAAACTGTCGTGATGCGTCCACAAGTTCAGGGAAAAAACCGATACTGAAATGTTTTGGTATAAACAGATATCTATATAAATTACAGGCTGACCGCGGCAAACATTGTTTTGCCACATATGTCAATAACTACTCGTATTCGATATAAGTCGTTTGTACTTATATTTAAAATAAAAGATTAACTATAAATAAAGATAACAGCTCAGTTTTAAATTTTATTGTACATAAATGCAATAAATTCCCTAATACAATAAAGATTTTATATGAAAGTTGCGAACCCTGAAGCTGTTGTTCTATTTGCCTCAAAGGAGAATTTATTATTTAAAGTGAAAGTTATTGAGTTTCGCTAAGGTTAAGTGAGCCTTTTGACTTGCTCCTATGAAGTGAGGTAAGGAGTGAGGTGTCGGGTTGCTCTTACATGATCACTCCCGGCGTCTGCAAATTACCTGCATATTGTGTTACCTTTGAAGATATGCTTCGATTTCCTTTGTGATGATTCTATTAGCTGGTAGCTGCCGAATCTCGTTCTGGCTTGTCTTTGTTTCGGTAGGACCATACGAGCCGTCCGAGGAGTAACAACAGTAACCTGTCTGTAGTTATTTATTTTTTATGGTTAGTGGACAACGGCGCATATTCTAAATGGTAAGAGAACACCGCCGCCCATGGACAACCGCGCCACAGTCCGCACATTGTTTGAGTTCCCGGCATTTTACGCCGCTGATGCAGCATTTTTATGCACCTCCGATATCCTCACATACCTGCGAAACCGGTACAAGTGCCGTTTCACGTTGAGTATTCTGTGAGCCCGTGGAATCACTTCAGACGAGCTGGCCCAATTAGTGCGTCAGCATCATGCTTCAGCATGGCTCTTCCACTGGTGCGACACTATTAAGACATTCGCCCGGCCACTGTAAAGCCCTTCCAGAGATTGAATAAATTATAATTGTCCGGACCGGGATTCGAACCCAATACCGCGTCAATCATTCTGTTATTGTCAAATAGAGACACTGACTGGCTTCGTTTTTTTGTTATTAACGTAATATTGTTAATTTAGTGAAATTAATTAATTATTAAAACAATTTTATAGTGTGTGAAATGAGAGGTGAAAACAATAAACTTTTACTGTCGTTTCTCATTCACAGGGAAGCAAATAAGTTTATTTTCACATAAAATAATGTTATTCACAAATTAAATAGCTCTGTACCTAATGGTGAAAGAATTTAGATCCAGAGATTGTATACTACAACGTGACGAACAAACTTTAACTCTTTATAATATTGGTGATAGGCGATAGATAGGTTATATATGGATAGGTGACGCTAATGTCCCCCATTTGTTTCATGAAAATTAATCCTTTTTTATAAATGGGTTTGCTTGAAAATCTTTCTCGAAAAAGTATATTTAAAACGGAGATTTCAATATAAATGACATTTCACGAGAGCGAAATTGTGAAAGATTCAATTCTTCAAGCAATTTAACTTGAAAGCGTAATGTGAAGAATACGATTCCGGTATATATTATTCCGTGGATGCATTATTTAGATTGCCGAGGTATCGGGCCGAGTCTGCGCCAAACCGAATTTATCGCATTCCTTATTCAGGCAGTGGTAACATCTGCCTAGCGCCGATTCCGGAATAGAAAAATCTGCCCACGCTTCGCGAACATAATGGGAAACTGAAATTTCCCAGCATAAATGCCAAGAAGTTTCATCAATTTTTTATCCTTAATTCTTATTACTAGCAGACTATGTCAAACATAGTTTTGCTATAGTCCATACTAAATAAATATGTAAATATATTTGTATGAGCTGCTATACTTGAATGAAGCCTTAGTACATTAACTTGTTCTATAATCAATACTATTTCCAGAGAACGCGATGTTAGGATCGCGTTAAAATTTCTTACAAAAATATTAATATTGATGTAAGGAATTTTTTAGATAACTATTTAATCTTGTGTTATACACATTATTGAGGTTCTAGGAAAGGGCCTAACTTTAAAAAAATAAAATATAGCCTATATTCACCGGAGATAGTACCTATAAATAACTACATGTAAAGAATTCAAATAGTGTTAAGATATCCGTCAATTAGTTTCGGTACCTAATCCTCTTAAACAAACAAATAATAAAATATTTTCTGTTTATATTATAGATGAGAGAAAATTGTAGAAAAACACCATGATTTAAATTCACGTAAAGTTAGCTAAAGCTCAAAAATAAAGTTCGCCTTGGAGTTCATTTAAAACAGTCACCTTTTTGCTGAATGCATTTTTGTCAGTTAATTCGCGGTATCACTGCTATCGTCCACAGAAATATATTCAACGTCGCGCAGTGCGCGTTTCCGCCCAAATTGCTATTTCAATCCCAGTTTAGATGAGCCGGTATCTCAACGAGCCACGGATCAATTTAACGCTCAAGAAATTTCCTTTGGGTGTGGTCATGGTGAGGTTTTATAAGAGTCGAACGTTACTACTTATAGTGTATCAGCTTGACTCTTTGGCGTTGCGTAGAGATGTCGGTTCCCTCAGCATCTTCTACCGTAATAATCACGGGGAATGTTCCGAGGGGCTGGTTGGAATAATGCCTGCAGCTTAATTTCATCATCGAACATCGACGCAGAATACAAGGTTTCAGCCGTATCAACTCGATGTTTTTCGTTCCACAAATGAGCTTTTTTAAAGTCCACCATTTTGTGGAATCAGTTTCCTTCCATAAAACATATATGAAATCGATACGCTTTAGCTACAAACATCTCCTGGTGATTAATAACTGGAATGTATATAATTATACTTCGTTGATACTGATATCTAGGACTAAAATAAGAATGTCGTGTTACACGGATGAGAGCTTTTATTGCTTTCAAGCGAATGTGGACAACGAATACAGTGCACACTTTTATTTAAGCTCTGTTTCCCCACACGGCGAGGTTCTAAGCTTTATTTAAAAACGAAGACTGTTCTTATTACACGGAGCCTGTGATAACTCGACTAGAATCGCTATGGCCCCTTTGAGCACAAACACTTTGCTCAGCAAAACTAATGGCACTTACATTTGTTGCATAACAACCGCTTTGCAACGCTGCCGATCGCTTGCCACGTACCCACGCGAATTTAGTTACGTTGGAGTATTTCTTTGGTACTTCACGTGCTCGCGGTGGTGTATACGACGGGTTCTGACTATATGTTCGGTTATGTTTTGTAGAGGCATCGATATTGCCGCTATGTTATTCGGTTTCACCTTGTTTGATAACTGTTTCCGCACGAGGGCTTTATAGCCTGGGTACCCTGCAATTTGAACCAATAAACGCTCTCTTTGACAAATCGCTGCAAAGTTTTAATTTGACTCGTATGCTCGATAATAATAGTGCGTCAAAGGGATGCAAAGTAATAAAACGGTGTGGAGTGTTTATCTCGCAACGGCCATCAGTGTAGGCAAACAACGCGCCGGTAAACTGCGCGGCGCGGCCCGCCGAAACGTCGAGCCCACATGCGGCGCGTCAGGTGGCTTTAACGTTTTATAAATTGTGGCCACCGTTACACTGATGGCACAAAGTGTTCATAATTATTCTCGATCTGCAGCGGAGCACGCGTTAACGTCTCGACAGTCAGAGGGCAGAGAGCGCGACCGCTAATCTCAAAGAGCCGGCTCAAAGTGAAGCGTGCAAATTCGAGGTCGGGGGAACAATAAAAGTGCAGGTGGACGGCGCGGAGTCGCGCGTCAAAGGGAGCTCGCGATACCATACAAAAGCCCTAATGAGACAAACCCGTCGCGTAATCGAGGCGACGGAAAAAGATGAGACCCCGAGAGGTACGAGGCAAATTTTAATAATTGTCAAAGCGGCGGCTCCGATCAAACGGCGGGCGCGGCCCACCCCGCCCCGCGCCGCGCCGCGCACCTGTGCGACGTGTGCCCGCTGCCCGCCGCGGCTCTCATTAGCGCCGATCTAATGCAACTTCGAACCGCGACGTCTAATTAAACTTAAACAGAATTTCAATTTTCCGACTGAAATTTTAATACGCAAAGCCGCGTCGCGCCGCCGCAAAGGAGGCGCGTTCAAAGCCGACGGCGTACACGTTTTCGCAGATATTAAATGTGTTGACAATTTAATTTTTCATTTCCTCGAGGCGAGGGGGCGGCGGGCGCGGGACGTGGCTCCTTTGACGTCGCGATATTGTCTTTGTGCGGCGCGTGGGGTGAGGCGGCCCGCCGCCAAAGGAGACTGTCGCAATACAATGTGTATCAATAAAACTTAGGATTGGCTTTTAGTGGTTGCACTTACGCTTTGTGAGGCGGCGAGCTCACCCTTTGACATTATACGTGTGTGGAAGCGTGCGGTGGCTGCCTCCGCCTGTGTGAGTGCCGCGCCGCTCTATTACGAGCGGCGTGAGACGGGTCGGCGCCGAGCGTGTGTCGCGAGCCGAGGCTTCGGCCCGAGGTGACGTCCAAGTTAATAACCGAAATTTCATTTACTTTGCCGTTCGTGCCGAGGTAGGTAACGTCTTTAACTTTGTTGCCCGCGTTAGGTGCACCAGTCTTAGCCGAGCAGTGTCTTTGTCGAGTATTTCAGTTTTCAAATGAACGTTGCTTTGTTCATACAAACGCATTGCAATGCTAATTAGGGCAAATTACAGCTATAGGCGCTCATGTTTAGTACGTATTAATAATCGCTTTTTGATTCCTTAAGCAGCGTTGTATTGTGGACTACGAAGTCGCAGGCGCCGCGCCGTTACCCAAACAAAATTTATAACTTTATGAAAATAAAATATATTCTTAGGTGTAGCTAGAGGTTTTATTTCCCAAACCATATTAGTATTTTTAAAATATTAATATTTTAACTCAGAAGAACTCCCTCATCATATTATATTATATTACAGACTACAAAATGTGTAATTATAAATTATGTCAAATATAAATTACATATCATCATAAAAGGTAATGTTATACTAACTTAAAATTAACTCTAATAATATCTTTCATTATAACAAGAAATTGACTTTGGGAAACGATATGACCTACTTACTATACCAGTACACATTGTATCCAGTTATCGGGGAAGATAAATTAATAAATTAGTTTAATTAAAAAAAAAGATTCAGACCAGATAGGTTTAACTTTTGCGCGTATTAAAGCAACGGATGATGTATGCATATTTCTTTTTGATGAAGCACACAACGGAGTAGACGAGTCATGTCTATGATAAGAATTCACCGCCGCCGAACACAGCTATAAGATTTAAAGAAATTTTGATTCATCTTACAACGTTAATTAAAAGTAATATTAAAATTATTGAAAAATAAATATGTATAGCGGAATAAACATTAATGTAGTTTCTTTGCTTACATGTTTGTCTTAATTTTGTGTTTAACCCATCATGTATGAAAGATATTTTAATATGCTAAGGAGAAGTTTATAGCACATTAAAACGTAGCTATATTTCATTTGTAATGAAATATAAGTAATCTAAGATGTCATGTATATATTTATGTAGCTTTTACTTATGTAGCTTTCTTAATATTCATTAAATATGTGACAAAAGAGTCATAAATAATATGAAAAGCGAGGAATCGTAAAAACTGCCAATAGATAACAGTATTTTAGTAATGGATGGATGTACTTTCAATTAATTATATCATATCGCGTGCAACTGATACTTTATTGGAAAACTTGTTTCGCTCGCATATTACATTTACTATTTGTGTTTCTGTGTGAGTGCGTTTGATGAAGGTTTCAGCAATCTCATGACATTCACTCCCGGCACGATGTTGCCAGTTATTAGTTTGAAGACGAGTGTTGTCTCTGCAAAATTTATTTTCTCCTTGTTAAAACTATTCTGTCATAATAAATGTGTAAGTAATATATAATCATTTATTGTTTATTGTTTAATAATATATTAAAAGAGATTAGTGCTATTAGGTATTCAAAGTTTCAATCGTGTTTTAATTATTTTTTTGTATGTTTTCGTTTATTTGAGTCATGTTATCTAATAATTTGTTTTTTATTGTTAAGCTCATCTAGCCAGATGTTTGAAGTGTTAAATTCCTTTTGATTCCTCAATAGCGTAAAACATTAAGGTAAATTTCTAAATATCAATATTCGTTGTGAGTTGGACTGTTACAGAAAAATAAAATCCTTATTCAAGGCAGTGTGATTTTTAATTATAAATATTTGCTCTCTAGGTTTATATATTATTTCTTGGTCATTAGTGTATTTATGTTATTTATTGCAACGATTGTACCTATATCGAAAGCTTAATAAATAAGAGAAAACTTTATATTTTCCGCATGCGATGTTGCCAATATAATTTGCGCTCATTGCGAAAGCGCTGCCACAAAGTGTCTTTGATGTATCAAAGAGTTGTGCAACTGTGTGATGCGACTAAAAAATGTTTTAACTCCATCATCTCATCCTTTGACCGTGGCCGCAACTGTCAAAGTCGACTCAAATAGATCGAAAACTCCAAATGTTATGGTTTTAAGCAACTGATTAAACTTTATGACAAAATGTATTATAATTTCTTATGTACATAAGAAAAAATAAATAAAGAGCGTACATTCTTCTTAAAGGCCGGCAACGCACCCGTGGCTCTGCCAGGGCTGGGGGTGTCCATGGGCAAAGGAACGCTTGCTCTAGGTGAGCCTCCTGCTCGTTTGCCACCGTTACTATTCGAAAAAATATTTTTAGACGTTACCTAACAACTAACAACTTATAATATTTATCAAATTCTATTCCGTGTCCCAGTTTCACGTTGTATATGCAACAATTAGATTTTTGTTTCGAAATGTCATAAAACCAATACCAAACTCTGAATTTAGCCGTTGTTTAACTTGGCTTAACTGAAATTGTTGGCTTAGATTAAAATGAATGACCATATGTCAGGCATAAACATGTATTTCTTAGAAATGCCATTAGCTATAGTTGCTAATAGTTTGCTAACGGAGCATGTTCGTCTCCTATATTGTAAGAGAACACCGCGCCACATTCCGCTTATTGGTTGTGTTGCCGGCTTTTTACGCCATTTAAGTGGCATTTTTTAAGGGCTCAGATATCCTCACTCATTCAGCAAAACACAGTACAAGTACCATTTTACGTTGAGTTTTCTGTGAGCCCCTGGTCACTTCCGACGAGCCAGCCCAAATAGTGCAACCGTAAATGCTTCAGCATGGCTGTCCCACGGGTGAAAATATTTATTTACGGAATATTTTTTAATGATCATTGAAAAAAAGGTGTGATTCTTCGAAAGAAAAATTGCTATTAAATGGTATTTCTTGTACTTTAGAATAGCTGTTTAACACAGGTTTACAATCGTTCGACTGATGTAAAGCTCGACGCTTTTGACTGTTTCATGGCCTGTCGTTACCGTGAAACAGTAATTTGTAATAAAATTACCTGTTTTAAAGGACGTTACTATTGAGATTAAGGCACAGAGATTCAGTCAATCAAAGGGACTATTTGACCAATCCAGGCCGCGGCACACGTGCTAAGCTCCACCCCTGCTTGGAAGCACGTGCGTCGCGCGCACGTTTCCAAGTTCAACTTGACAGTTAGCCTTCAGCGTTGCTGTGCGCTGGATGTTGCTTATTGTCATAGCGAGAAGCTTTCGAAGCTCGAACTTCGCGATTGGTGTTCAGAATTGAAACTATCCTATAAGATAGACAGTTGCTTAATTTTTCGTGTTTGTGAGTCAGTGATATTTAAATTAATTTTTGGATTGTTCGCTGACGGGGGTGCACGTCGCGGTCGACAGGTATTGAAATCTGAACTTTTTCCGAAACGTTTGAAGAGTTTTTGGCGAGTTTACTGCGAGGGTACCGACGGTATGGGGCATTGTTTCGGGCCTCTAGGGCCCTCGTATTAAATGTTTACTAGAAATGCCCCGTTTTGTTTGCCTGCTGTATTGTCTGTCGCCTTTTGTTTTACATTGGCTGGCTGTTATGTTTTGAACGTCTTATAAATGCGTACATTGTTTAAGCTGTTAAAAATTTAAACGACTATATTGTTGCGATTTTTGTTTGCGTATTGCTTTATGATTGGAGTTCGTAGTTCAAATATTTGAAGCTTTTTGTCGTCAGTGTATTGTCCTTGATTGGCCCCCCTGCTAAAGACTTCAACGCGTTATTATGATCAACATTACAGTTTCTGATTAGATTTCGCTTAGATTTAAATACATAAAAAAAAGTAATTTCAAAATCCAAAATTGTAAACTGTAAATTGTAACTCAATTTCTTTCTTCTATCTTTGACATGTACATATGTATCTAACAAAGACCCAATCTTTACTATGTTTAGTATTGGTAAATAGGATATGTACTATAAAATAGTAATTTTTATAGCGACGAATGAAATTGGTGTTCCAATTATCTTTATTATACGTAATTAAAATGCAGTACAAATTAGCCGTATTCATAACTGTTCTCTTAAAAGTGGAGCATCAAAGAAAGCTTTAAAATAAACCGTGAAGTATATTTAAACTTGAATAAAAGTGAGCCGAAGTAAGGAGTTTGCTAAACGTGGCATGAAACGGAATATTTTTTGTATATAAAGCGGCATGAAATTCAAGTAGTTATTTAACATATACCTACCTATATGAAAATTTTACATGCAAATCATCCAAGATTTTTTTGAATACTTTCGTCAGAAAATCCTTATTATAGTATTAATTAAAAACCTAGCTGTCCATCATCATCATCAGCCCATTTAAGTCCACTGCTGGACATAGGCCTCCCCCAAAGAGATTCAGATTCCCGACTAGTCTAGCACCTACTGTGCTACTTTTATCCAGTTTTGATCTTTCTCTTGCGTGATCTTTATCATTTCTTTACTAACAAATTGATCCGGCCCACTAGTAGATAGAACACAGCGATCAAGTGATATGAAATACGTATAAAAGAAATTTGTAAAATAGTTTAAATAATAATAGAAATAGTTTTTTTCCTATGCGAGTCAATTACATCGGATTACAGTTAATTATAACCTAAAACTTGAGTCACTTGCACATGGTCAAGCTTCCCTAAGTAGGTAAAATTTTTACCTTACGTCCTTACGTAAGGTAAAAATTTATTAAGAAATTAAACAGCAATTTTCGACTTATATGAAATTAATTTTACTTTAATTTTAATTATGATACGGTCATGTTTTTCTTAAATAAAGAGTTTTTAGTTATTTGTATTATTATTATTTTGCTATGTTATCAAAAAGTCACGTTTATAGCGCGTAATTATACATTTTCTTAGAAAAAATGGCATCTGTGTCGTATATAAACAGTCTGTCTAATGAAAGTTTTTATAAAATATCGTCAACCATTTTGATTTAGCTTTAAGGAAGGCATCAAAGATGAAAATGTGTTCTTAACATTTCCTTCGTAAAGATACAGAACAACTTAAATAATATTCGTTCCGATATTAAATTCTAATGACCTGGAAATGGGCTACGTCTGTCAGGGCTCAAATCTCGCATCCAGAGTAGGAAACGTTCTCGCAAACGTACCTACATTGAATTAAGTCGCAAAGTTGAAAAATGATTGAGCGCTCGGCCTCGCATAATGCCGACACATTAGCTCCGACGCTCGGCGTTCGCTCCGGGGCGCCCGCTTCGGTGCCTGAATAAAATATGTCATTAGCTACATTATCGCGTTACTGTCCGTCGCATTTAAAAAGCTCTGAAAGCGTAATGCTAAAAGGGTGCGCAGGCGTCTTTGAGCCGCTCGCTAATTTCCAGATAACGCTAGACGAGAGGTGTCTTTGATCTGCCCGTCGCGCCGGCCCTCTGACTCTGCGATGAGAGCTTTCAATGAAAGGATTTTTTTCATCTCCTTTCCCTTTGTACTTAATTTAAATTTCGTTTATATCAATGCCGTTCCCTTTACCGTGTTTTCGCTTTTACTTTGTCGCAATTATCCTCTTCCAATTTGTTATGTTCGTTTTATAATTAAATTTAGTGTTCGTAAGATTGTGGCAACTACTGAACGCGACGACAAAACAAAACATGACTAAATTAGAATCATTTGGATGTACGAGTTTCCTATTGTTGTTTGATGTATAAAATGTTGTATAAAAATTTAGCCCAAAATAGGCCGGCTCGTCCCAAGTGATACCTCGAACTCGTAGAATACATAGCGTGAAGGGGTACTTGTACTGTGTTTCGCTGAGTAAGTGAAGATATCGGAGGCCCTTGAAATTATGCCGTTTAAGCGGCTTGAAGAGCCGGCAACACAACCATAGTGCGGAAGATGGCGTGGTCTATGGGCGGCTGTTTTCTCTTACCATAAAGAGAACTCACCTGCTCCGTTTTCCCATATCATATAAACATGAAAATAATGTTCATTTATTATAATCACACCGAAGTATATTACTCCATAGATAGCGTGCACAGACAGGCGGGAGTGTTATCGCATTTTTATTTAACATTGTGGATATTATGAATTACACGTAATCGCGATGAAAGCGCGGCAGCTAATGTGTATTTCGCAATGAGCCACTTTATTATTCAAGAGTGCTTGTTACTTTTTCAACAGCCGTCTGCGCCCGCACGAGATCCTTTGTCCCGAATGTTAAGGTTTTTAAACTCCCGCCCAGTTGGGATAGTTTGTGGTACTTACTCGTGCTGTGGCCATCCGAACGCGGTGTTGAACTTTTACGCTGCGGATGAAATTAAATCAACTGGCGTTGTTGCCCATGGGCGGACGCTTAGACGTTTCCACAGATACATGGAATAAAAAGGGACGAATAGATCGGCAACTGGTAGGGGCACATAGAGTTGATGGGCAAGTCATAACGCCCATCCTCGTAATATTTGATCGTTGCTACGGTTGCGAACTTGGCTAAATTATTTACATTAATAATTACGTACAGATTAAAGATGTTTTTGTCCGATGAGTTGTATAACAAGGCAAAATTTATAAATTAAAACTCATATATAAACCATGAATTTTGACGACAAAGACATCAGTCAAAGTCTTTTAGAATTAAACATCAAAGTATACCTTGGGCCTTTGATGTACATCATCGATATAGCCGACCTCACTAATACGCAATATACTGACATTAATTGTAGATACAACATCAAAGCTTGACGATTATATAAACAGAAAGTCGTTGTACTGTGAATCTAATATATATGTAATTAATTTACTAAATGGATGCCAAGTCTGAGTACATTTAACCGTACGCGTTGAGGTTCTTTCGGGTTTGGGCTTTGCTTCGGCTGCTAATAAAGTATCGGTTAAGTTTGTCGTAATGGGCGCAGAGGTGCACTGTTCCGGCGGCGGCACTCACAAAGGCGGCGCTTTGCTTCGCGTCTGTGACTCGAACCGCGGGAGTGTGTGACCCAACACTAATAACTTACTAATAGAATCTCTTGTTCTTGCGTACATAATACATAAAGAGGGAAGCCTTTTAAGTTATTAATTTTCAAAGAGGCTCATTACTTCATAATTAATTCTTTCTGTGCGTTTTATTGCTACGAATATATTAATTAAAGTTCTCAACTAAAATACGTTTTGAGCAGACGGCGAATTTTTTTTCTCATAATGATATTAGTGACAGTTTAATTAGCGACGCTTTCACCGGGGCCGCTTTGAGTTTGAACGTTTCAAATAGATTTTACAAGAAGCACTTTCAAAGAGAGCACCCCTAATAAGTACTGAAGAGTCCTCGCACGTGTTTATCAAAGACAGCCTTTCGTTATTCACCGTCTGAATGGCCTCAAAAGAAACTCGTGTAAAACGCTCCACAAAGTGCTGTATGAAAGGGAGCGGCGGGCGCAAATATCTGGTTCCTAAACTAGTAAAAACGAAGCTCTCTGAGGTGCTGCGTGCTCGCGGCAAATTAGGCAGAGGGATACGAGCGCCGCGCTCAGACATATTATAACTTTAAAAGTGGCTCCTTGCTCATTACTAATGCAAGCCGAGGCAACCGCGACGCGGCCCGAAGCCCTCCTCGCCGGCGATGTGCGACGCGCGCGGTCCGAGCGGGGCTCCCGCGCATGCATGTGTATCCATTTAATGCTCAATTCCCATATAATTTAACTTTGCGATCAAAGGGAAATTTCGCAAAGAGCTCCCCGGCGGCGCGTGCGAGCGAGACGGGGCGCGCGAGATCAAATGCTGGGCCAAATTAGTCACTCTCCGTCTCTCTATCTCAAAGCCGATCCGTAGCAAAGTTTGCGCGAAGATGACATCAAAAGGAAACCACACACCGGGGAGGCGCGCCCGACGCCCCGCCGCCCCCGCCTCATACTTAAATCCGCCGTGTCTTATTGACACGCGAGTGACAAGTTGCAAGACCGACCGACCTCGAGTTGGAGCAGCCTTTGCCAGACTTATTTAGTTAATTAATACGGAATGTCCTATCAACTTGTGACTCCCACAAGGCGATATACATTTAAAGCTTAACTGTAAGGAAACTTTAATCATGCGGCCGCGTCCCACGTTGCCGATGTCTCTAATTAGATCTCAACATTGATGGACTGTTCTGCTATAAGCTCTGTCAAGCTTAGTTCGCATACCAAACCAATATATCCTCATTTCTTTGCCTGCTTTAGTATAACACGAGATTTACACCGTGCTCAACTGCGACTTGATTTGGACATAAAGTGTGCCTCTCTGTAATTCTAAAAGTAACAGCTTTTCTTTGTATAAATTGTATATAAATGTAATTACGAAAAGATTTGCTCACGTTTTCAAAGTTATGAAGCCTTAAAAAGAAGTTTCAAATTAGCAATTATAACAAACGGCAATTCGGGTATTGGAGTAAAATTAATTATTTTTCTTTTGTCTTATTAAGATTTAAATATGGTTTCATAAATGAGTTAAGGGTTTTATATTAATTTCATTTGAGTTCACTAACATATCTTTTGACAATATTATATTGAAAAAATACTAGAACGAAAATATTCATTTATATTATTGAAACTAAGGTCTTTGCTACAAACAAAGAGAGCTTAAAATATTTTAAGCCTTTTTAAGCAAAGCTTTTGTAATTTCCACGTATAGTTTTTTTATTTCATTAATGCGTTATTGAACTGCGCCATTTGGATTTCGTGGATCTATGTAAAATAGTTAAAATACAGTTTCTTTTATTCACATTGATTGACTGTATTTGGATGTAACATAAAAACTCATCTGTTGTGTTGTTTGTGGAAGCATTGTAAAAAGCGCGGCGCGGGCGCAGGCGGCGGCCAAGAAACGATCTCGTTCCTGGAAGCACAAATCTACCTACGGCGTCCTTTATGACGTCAGGGGTCCGGCTCCACACGGTCAACTATTTGAAGTCTTTGGCATGTTGGCCGTTGTAATCTCTTTCAAGGGGATCATATTTACCATTGGTTAAATATTTGGTACCTATATAGATATGATTCAACGTAGATTATAGGCTTATTAGATTTATTTTATACCCATGTCGTTTGATAATTCCATAGAATAACTGAAATTGAATTAATCGTCGAAACATAACATTTTACTATTTTTTTTTCTCGTTAAAGTATAAATAAATCAATAATAATTTAATAAATGGTTTAATTAATTATTCTAGAATGTTCGGAACATAATATTCAAATTCTCACAACTAAGTAGTGGAACTTAATCTCTCACGACGCTAGACCACCCAAAATCGTTAAGTGATCTAAAAAGAATAGAAGGGTCTTTTAGTTTTTGATAAATTTATCACTGGTACGTAACATATCCAAACTACATATACATATATATATATATATATAAAAGTAATATACTATATTTACATACAATTTTGTTAGTAAGAAAATACGTAGTTACCAAGTAATTTCCAAGTGTAGGTAGGTACAATTACATACTTTAAAGAAATGGTTAAAACTAAAGAAGTTTTTAAATGAATGAGCTTTACATGTTTATGGCTGTTGCAATAGATCATATTATCATAAAAATATTTATTAGACATATTTTTGTAATAAAGTAGTACTTTCATTGGGTTGTAGTTAATACGAAGACTATAATGTATGTGCGCAAGAGTACTAATAAATTCAAATTAAATAGCGACCATCATAATTTATATACAATTTTTTTATAGTATAGCGGACAACGGAGCAGGTAGGTCTCCTATGTGGTAAGAGAACGCCGCCGACCATGGACAACCGCGGCACAGTTTGCGCATTGGTTGTGTTGCACGCTTGTTACGCTACTTAAGCGGCATTTTTAAGTGCCTCCGATATCCTCACTCGCTCAGCGAAACACACTACTAGTACCGTTTCACGTTGAGTATTCTGTGAGCCCATGGTATCACTTTAGATGAACCGGCCCAATCAGTGCGTCCACATGCGTTTCAGTATGGCTCTCCCACAGGTGAAGGAATAAGGATAAAATAGCGGTACATAGTTTTAGGTTTTCTAAAAAAAGTAAAAGAATTTCTTGGGGAACTATGTTCGCTTCTATAAAAAAATTCTTAAAGAGATAACTGAACTTACAGAAAGTAAATTCAAGAATATTATTAAGAAAGCTATTATAACATTAACAATACATAGAGGACAAAGGTGCATGGAAACTTCTGCAAAAGCAGCAATTGATACCTTTTAAACTAGCCAATAACTTATAAATAAAATATAAATAAAATAACTATTATAAATTTGTCGATGGTAAAAATTAAACCCTATCAGTTTCTTGTTGGTTCTTCTCGTAGAGGTATATCTTCAGAACCAATGGTAGCTTTACTATCAAACGATTTGCAAAAGTGGCCCTCATGGGGTCTGTTTGAATAAATGAATTTGAATATGAGTCGATTTGTGAGTAGGGTTGATAATGGTATAAAGCTCTGTTTCCGATGAGCGATCGCCGCTTTTCGTTATCAACACATCAATCACATTATCACCGGTTGATACCTGATGCCGTGACGTCCATATGATATTCTGCATCGCTTCAATCTATCAACTTTTTGTACGATTGCACTCGTAATATGATTATAATCCTCCCGTCGGCGTTCTTGTCCTTGTTTATTGCATTCTGTGCTTTAAGTTGTACACGGTTAGGTTGTGTATGGTTCGTGTGTGTGTTTTTTAAAGCTGGTTCGGTGTCCATTGAGTTGGGACCGGTTTGAAGGAATGTCTTGGAAGGTAGAGCCCACGCGGACCGACGTCCCGACGGCGCCAATGCTGTGTTTGATTTCGGATAAAGGGATTCTGCTCATAGAAATGGAATCAAGAGTCTTACAAAGTTTAAAATAGTTGGTTGAAATGTTATTGATCCTTGAATTAACAAGGATATGCCTAATTCATATATATTATCTAACTATTTCACTCGGCAGGCGACGTTCTTCAAGGTACGCCACCTACCGCGTCCGACATACGTGACATTTTTCAATATAATTTTTCTAATTAACACAATATCATTGTAAATAATACCCTATATGTTATTTTCATGTATGAGTTATATTACTCCAAAGTTTTATTAAAATCGGTCAAGCAGTTTTTACATATTAACTTTCGCGGTTATAATATTAGTAAGATTACTAACTACTACTCTAACAAGTTTAATTAACTATTTAATCAATTTAATATTTCGATAGTAATTTTACAACTTGTACTATACTACAAATTGTTAAATAACTTACATATAATTAGTTATTCAAATTATAATTTTCAAGATTCTTAACAATTTATATTTTTAAGAGCCTAGTAGCTAAGTGGTTTAAAAGGTCTACCATGAATCGAGAGGTATCGAGTTCGCATCCCGGTCCGGACAATTATTAATTATATTTATAATTTATTCGGTCTCTGAAAGAGCTTGACACTGATGACGGATGAATGTCTTAATGCTGTCACACCCGTGATAAAGCCATGCTGAAGCATATGCGGACGCAGTAATTGGGGCGGCTCGTCCGAAGTGATACCACGGGCTCATAGAAAATTCAGCGAAATAGTAGTTGTACCTACTTGAATAGGTGTCTCTATTGTGTTTCGCTGAGTGAGTGAAGATATCGAAGATCCTTAAAAATGAGGCTTAAATGGCGTAAAAAGCCGGAAACACCACCAATACGCGTACTGTAGCGCGGTCGTCCATGGGCGGCAGTGTTCTCATACCATATAGGACACTGCTATACTTAAAAAAAAATAAAAAACTGACTGAAATCTCGCTAAAATAAATAAATAGTGTTTGTTATAAATTTTAAGTAGATAGATATGTACCTACACTGAAATGCATATTAAGAGCCCATGGTACAAACCCGTGTAGACGCACCAAAAACACTATTTAACTGAAGCAATTGGACGAGAGTATAAAACTTTACAAGTCGTAAAAAGTAAAATATAAAAGTAAAAATAGTGAGGTAGTGCATAGTGCTCTGAAGAAGCAGCCCCGTCTGCGCTGAACAGCAGAGTAAACACCGAGATCATCCCCATTAGCTTATTGTGCTTGCTCTAGACTTGTTTACTCGCAACTTGCTACGCTTTTCATAAAAACAGTGGCACGGTGGCATGTCGGGATACGTGTCAGGAGGCCCGGATGCCCCGGCCCCTTATAGCTTTGCAGAAAGTCCTGGTGCGAGTAGCTTACCTATATGTTCCTACGGGCTGTCCACAGAGAGTCTTAAAAAATTCTGTTGAATGCTCTTAAAAAGCTCAAACATCGTGGTGAAAGCGATAAAACTTTGCATTCTGCCTTGATGTCCGATGGTGAAATTCAGCAGCAGGTATCAGTCCAAACAGCTCCTCCGAACATTCCCCGTGATAGATGCGATAGAAGATGCTGAGCTAAGTAATATCTCTACGCAATAATCAAATCGAATTATATATTTATCATAAGATTTTCCAATCACTTGATAATGGTCTTATGACTAAGTTTAAGCCGTTTTCAAAGCGCTACTGTTGAAGAAACGGACACAAAAAGATTTATTATAAAAATTCAACTTGCATATTAAAACTTCGGATACTTTTTATCACTAAGAACGTTTGCGCACTCAATGGTATTCAATTAGTAGGTGTTAGTGATTTTTACGTACCTACCTGCACACACATAACCGATACTAAATGTATGCACGGTTGTGCGTAAAAAATTAAAAGAAAAAATTATTAAGAAATTATTAAGTACAACAGTGTAAAAAGAATTGTTACTTTAAAAATAATTTCTTAACTTGCATTTTTTTTATTTTGTATGGTATGGCGGATAACGGAGCAGGTGGGCCTCTATGATTAGAAAACACCGCCGCCGCATTGGTTGTGTTGCCGGCTTTTTACGCCGTTTAATTGGCATATTAAGGGCTATCGATATCCTCACTCGTTCAACGAAACAAAGAGTTACCGTTTCAAGCACAATCACCGGTTGACGCTGAGTGTTCTGTGAGCCCGTGGTATCACTTCGGACGAGCCGGCCCTATTAGTTTTTCAGCATTTGATTTTTAGGCTTGTCTTATCTGATCTTTGTTGCTTGATCTTTAGCCTTATATATGTAGTTTTTATTATTCCATGTTTGGTGAGGCTTTCATTTTCGTGTGGCTTTGTTTGGAGCCTCCAAATAGCTCCGCCTCTGTTCATATGTCTGACCATATTTAATTTATCAAACGTAATACTAGCATGTATTTTCTATTGTTTAAGTTCTCAAAATGAAATAAAAGTTTACAGAGCAATTCTGATATGAATGCTTCAGTATTCTGATAACTAAATAGATATTTAATTGAAATTTCTTTGTTTCAGGATGTTATTCTCCTCATACACAGCACCCTTTAGCTGAAGTTTGAAGGTAATACATTGACATACTAATAGAAGATATTATTATTTTATATATTAGATATATATATTTATTATATAGAGATATATATTTTGTATGTAGAGATTATTGTTTTTTTATTCTATAGCGGACAACGGGGCAGATGGTCTCCTAATTGTTAGGTAACATCGTCGCCGATGAACAACCGCACCACAGTCCGAGCATTGGTTGTGTTGACCTCCTTTTTCGCCGCTAAACGGCACTTTTTATGGGCCTCCGATATCCTCACGTTTCACGTTGAGTATTCTGTGAGCCCGTGGTATCACTTCAGACGAGCCCGCCCAATCAGTGCGTCAGCATATGCTTCAGCAAGGCTCTCCTACGGGTGAAGATTTATTATTATTAATAATTTCTCTACTTAGTTAGATCAAGGTTCGAATTAGATGTATTTTGTAACCTCAATACAATTTTTAAAATAGCACGTAGTAGAAGAAACTTTTTAATCCCAACTTGAGTAATTGTTTGACCGCCTGCCGTAGATCTTGGTTACAGTGGAGCAATTTTTAAATTAAGTGCGGTTTAGCTTGAAGCCGCACTTCCAATTTAGCTCCTTCCGCAATAATCCGCTGAGCCAGCGTTTTCTAGGTAAGTTGGCTCGCGTTATGTCGTTATTACAGCTCTAATCACCGCCAACCTGCCTTTTGTCAACGGTTTTCTCAATCTTGAGCTCGAGTTTTGTGCCCACGCTACCTCCTTCGAATAATATTTCCTCATCTCAATTGGTGACGGTCATTGCTATTAAATTAATATAAAAAAGCTTTCTTCTTGTTACAATATACAGGCTATGTAAAAAAGTTGGCATTTACCGACGTGATTCTGTTTTTTTTATTGGCAATGGGGCAGGCGGGTTTCCTCTATGGTAACAGATCTACGCTGCCCATGTACAACCGCGCTTTAGGTGTCTTGCTAGTTTTGGACTCTGTTTTAGTGTCCGATATCCTTATTCAAGAAACAGAACAAGTTCTAATGCATGCTTGTATTCTATGACTTTTATGAGACCGTGGTGTCACTTCGGCGTTTCAGCTCAATTAGTGCATTAGCTTATTCTTCAACATGGCTCTCCCACCAGTTGGACAGTATTAGGGCCATAAATTATAATTTTTGTTTTATTCAGACCCGGGTTTGAACACCGTTCCCCTTACTTCACAGTAGCTTACAAGAGCGTTTAATCATGACATTTTATAAGCTGCTTCTGCGCAGACAACTGACAAGTAATAAGTTTAGTTTTATAGCCACGTGACCGCTACTGTGTGGGAATGACAGTTATTGCTGAAGTTACCGTTGGGGCGACTGCTAAATCTGTATAGTGTAACAAATGCGGGGCTTATAGTCGTGGTTGCAGCACATTTATTAAAAGCAAGTGACGGTTCACTTCGTATCATGTTATTTACGCTGTTTGATTAAACCATTTATAAGTCGCTTTGCCACCAAGCCTGTGAATTTTGATTGCAATTTAGCTTCATAATATAATTTAATTTCCCTTTAAACCCTCCCTAGCGAAAACCAAAACTACCGATCTCATAATCCCATTACTTCTACGCGTTTACTTTCAAAAGAGGCAACAGTATAACGTTAAATCCCACGTCACGAGAGAGAGAAAAAAACGAACGAGTTTTTATATTAAACCAGCTCTCGTAAGCCGCATTCACCTGAGGAGGCTCTAGACGGCAAATTAAGTGACATTAGAGGTATAATGCCGGGGAGGGAGAGCTGAAAGCCGAGTGAGTGACGGACCACCGCGGCACTGCCTCGCCTCCAAGAAGCCACCGAGGAATTTGTGTCGCTATTGCGATCGTTTAGCGGCTAGAGTTGTTCGTCTATTTTTCGCTGCCAAATAGAAATTAAGTGGCCAGGTGAAAAGCAACGGATTCGCAGTGGCGGCGGTCCTGCTCACGGTGAATATTGTCGAGGAGGCTGCAGTCGGAGCCAGCTTTATTCCCGTACAAGTGCGTTTAGCTAATAGAAAGTGTAGTTGTGTGAATAGTTGAAACACTAGACTTTTTGTTCGCGAATAGGCTGAAAGCATTTATGAAAATCACGTTTTTCTCATGCTTACAGGTTCTATGAGCCTCGTGTTAGACTTTTTATTACCGTGTTCGTTGGTGTTTTGCTCATTGTCCGTGCCTTTCACTTTATTCTCAATGCGCAAGTACCTTCAACAATTTATCGGTGGCGGAAAAGTTTGCAAATTCAAAAATTCTCCTTCCTTCATTCCTTAAGCGACAGCTGTGCTGCTAATAATTGATTTTTATCTAATTTGTGTGGCTCTGAGGTTTTAACATTGAAATAAAATGGGATTTTTCAAATCGGTGTTACGATTCGATACTTGGAAGATAATCGTTTGTAATTTTCAACAACGATAAGACCAAAGGGACGCTTTTTTCTAATTTCGTCTCTCTTATATACTTATTAGCTAACGCGGCAATCGTTGTTGTCCAATATAAATTATGAAAGTTATTCACTCTCCTCTTCGTCTTGCGTTGAATATTATATAGGATTTCAAAAGTAATTAAAAAATATCGCCTATAAATTCTATTAAATCCGGTAAAACCGTTACCTTTCAACCAGTGTA